>APFE030259850.1:204865-216231 GCA_000404065.3 Pinus taeda
ATGACCAGGGACACTATGCTTAAACTCAACCTTCAGAGTTCCTTAAGGAAGACCTCGACAGTACTGCAGTTGGCAGACTGCTCCACCGTGACTCCCGAAGGGATTGTGGAAGATTTCCTGGTCTCTGTTGACTCTTGGGAGTACCCTGCGGACTTCTTGGTCCTTCAGCCAAAGGAAAAACTCACTGGATACCCCCTCATTTTGGGAAGGCCTTGGCTAGCTACTACAGATGCTTACATCAGCTGTCAAGCTGGAACATGACCATCAAGAATGGGCCTATGTCCAAACAGATGGTCCTATACCCTCCTGCCCAACCTCTACTAGAACATGACTTACCACTCTGGTTGGAAGAAGGAGATGAGGATGAGGTGTACTCTGCACCATTGTGCACAATGGAGGCCACATGGAGAGGTCCTCAAACTGAGGATGATTTGATTGAGAACTTAATCCAAAATCCTCCTCCCGGTGCACTGTCCTTAGAAGAGTTGGTGGAAGATACCCAAGCCAGTGCTTTAGTCAACCTCTATGTGACTGATCCGACCTCTCCCAGAGTTAAGAATGTAGAGTTTTGATCCAGGTGGATGTTGGTGGCCACCCACCTATCCCATTTGGACCCCCGCAACTGTCGCTTTCAGTTTTTCAGTTTCCGTAATTGTAGCACAATTTACTATTTTTAGCAGTTTTTTCGGGTCCAGAACTTCCGGAGCCGTTTTGAGTCCCTAAACGACGTTTTTTGGGAAATCTGGGGGCAACATGGGTCCATGTATTGATGTTTCCCTTCCCAAAGTGGTAGTTCTCGGATAGATCTTTCTAACGAGCTATCATACGCGTCAAACACAGATCGTATGCCAAAGTTACGACCCCGAGAAATTGATGTACCAATTTACCCAAAACGGGGCCAACAATTTGGCGTTTCATCTTCTAGGGGTAGGTTTTGGAATGTGAAGGGGTTTCCATTGTTTCTCAACAATAAATAGGCCTTCGAGCCTCAGTGTAACACAGTTCGGAACAGTTTAGAGGCATGTAGCCGCACATCTCTTCTCAGAGATAAGCTACCATCGCCCTAGCTGGTTTATTTCCATTTCTGGTTGTAAACATATTTCGATATTTTCCATTAATGAAATGAAGTATTATTTCCGCTGCATCTCTTTATTTATGGTTATCGCATCTCTGTATTTATGGTTATCTCTGTAATCTATTGCGTCCTGTTTAAATCCGGATCAAGTTTGGCCCTGAAAGAACTTTAAAGATCAGCTCCTTTGTCTCTCCCTCTCAGGAAAAAGAGATTTGTAGCCTTTTGAACCGCCATTTGGAGGCCTTTTCCTGGAGCTATAAGGAAATGAAAGGAGTCCATCCTTCGGTCTGTACCCATCATATTTACATTAAAGAGACTGTAAGCCAGTTAGGCAGCCTCAGAGGAGAATGAATCCAGCCCATAAGGACATCGTTAAAGAAGAATTGCAAAAATTGTTGGATGCAAGATTCATCTACCCCATCTCGGACATCGAATGGGTTTCCCCTCTGGTGTTGGTACCCAAGAAAAATGGGAAGTGGAGAATCAATGTAGATTACAGAGAGCTGAACAAAGCCACCAAGAAAGACCACTTCCCTTTGCCTTTCATAGATCAAGTGTTGGATGGAGTGGCAGGGAAGAAGTTCTTCTCTTTCCTAGATGGGTTCAGCGGGTATAATCAGATCCAAATCAGCCCGGAGGACCGAGATGAGACCACCTTCACTTGTCCATGGGGTACCTTTGCCTACTGAGTCCTTCCCTTTGGGCTATGCAATGCTCTTGCCACTTTCTAGAGAGCTGTATTGAGCATATTTTCTGAGATGGTTTATGATTCGATCGAAATCTATATGGATGACTTTACTCCTTACGGGTCTAACTTCTAAGAAGCCTTGTCCAACCTGGGAAAAGTTGTAAACAAGTGCATTGAGATGAACCTGTCCCTCAGTCCTGAAAAATGTGAATTCCTGAAGACTGAAGGGACTGTGTTAGGTCATACCATTTCTTGTCAAGGATTACAGGTGGATCCTAACAAAATTGATATCATCAAAAAGGTTCCACCTCCTTAGAAGGTAAGAGATGTTCGGAGTTTCCTAGGCTCAGCAGGATATTATAGAAGATTCATTAAAGATTTCAGTAAGCTAGCCTCACCATTGTTTGGCCTCTTAGGAAAATATGTTGAGTTTAAATGGACTAACGACTGTCAAGGGGCTCTGAATGAGTTGAAAGATAAATTAGTGTCCGCCCCGATCTTGAGAGGCCCAAACTGGGCCCTACCTTTCCACATCCCACTGATGCCTCGAACAGAGCCATAGGGGCAGCCTTAGGACAAGTTGAGGAGAAACTTCCATATGCCATATACTTTGTCAGCAAAAACCTGCCCAAGGCAGAAATGAACTATACTGTAACAGAGAAAGAGTTCCTGGCTGTAGTCCATTCCCTGAACAAGTTCCAACACTACATCACTGGCTATCAAACATTTGTACATACTGATCATGTCGTGATTAGATATTTAATGAATAAGCCTGATGTAAATGCTCGTATCATTAGATGGTTAATTTTGTTGCAGTAATTTGATTTGACTATCGTCGACAAACCGGGTAAAGAAAATGTTGTTGCTGAATTCTTGTCTAGATTGGATTTGCCTGCAAGTGAAGAAGGAACAGTGGATGACCAGATGCCAGATGAACATCTGTTTGCTATCTCAGTACTCTCTCCATGGTTTGCTGATATAGCAAACTACTTGGTCTTAGCACAATTCCCTCCACATCTATCCTCAAAGGAGAAGAGCAGAATTGTGAGGAAGAGTGCCCCATTCACTTGGATCGGGCGCAACCTGTTCAAACTTGGCCTAGATCAGATCTTGAGGTGTTGTGTTAGGGAGGAGGAAGTCTTTGACATTCTCCTAACCTGTCACGATGGACCCTATGGAGGCCACTTTGCAGCAAAGAGGACTGCCTTCAAAATTCTACAGGCAGGCTACTATTGGCCCACTCTTCATCAAGATGTCAGAAGATACATCAGCCAATGTGACCGATGTCAGAGGATGGGGAAAAAGCGACTCCAAGGGATGAAATGCCTCTCCAACCTCAAGTGACCTTCGAGCCATTTTTAGAAGTGGGGCATGGATTTTGTGGGTCCTATCAACCCTCCTTCAAAGCAAAGGTCTTACATCATTGTGTGCACCGACTACCTGAGAAAGTGGGCAGAAACAAAGGCAATCAAAGCAGTGACAGAAGAAAAGGTGGCTGAGTTTTTAAGAGAAAATATCTTCTACAAGTTTGGCTACCCAAGAGAGTTAGTCACTGACCAAGGAAGCCAGTTCACCTCTAACTTAATTGAAGACTTGCTTGCTCATCACAAGATCAAGCACAAGGCTTCCACCCCATATCATCCTCAAGCAAATGGGCAGGTGGAAGTCACTAATAGAGCATTGGAAGGGATTTTGAATAAGGTGGTGAGCAGCAGCAGAAAGGATTGGGCATATCGCCTGGTTGAGGCCACTTGGGCCTACAACACCACTTAGAAGACCACAACCAGTTTCACACCTTATGAGCTGGTCTATGGGAAGAAAGCTCTGCTGTCAATAGAGTTCGAGTACAACACATTGAGGGTGGTAGCTCAGCTGGACCTAGATCTCATCCATACCCAATGTGAAAGGTTATTACAGCTGAATGGGTTAGATGAACTCAGAATGCAGGCCCTCCTCCACTTAGAAGTAGTTAAACTTCAGAGGAAGATATGGCATGACCGACACCTTAATGAAAAGCAATTCCAGCTGGGAGATTGGGCGCTGCTGTATGACTCCAGATACAAGGATTTCAAAGGGAAGCTAAGGAAAAGATGGTTAGGACCATACATAGTGGAGAAATGCAATGAAAATGGTTCAGTCCTTATCAGGACCATTGATGAAGAAGCCATCCCCATGCTCGTTAATGGGCATCGACTGAAGATCTACAGGAAACCCCTTTCGAGGTAGGAGTTCATTGAAACTATGGAAAAATCAGTGCTGGTAATAGAGCAGGATTCTGCCTCTGTTCCAGCCACACCTTGATCATAAAAAAAAGGGATAAAAAGATCCCTGGACGAAAACCTCTCTGAGGTGCCCAGGGCAGACAGTGAGGGTGAAAACCTCATGGAGGCGTCCCTACTGTCTCTCAGAAAATAATGAATTTGAATAAAAAGATCCTTGGGTGAAAACCTCTCTGAGGCACCCAGGGCAGATAGTAGGGGTGAAAGCCTCATGGAGGCACCCCTGCTCTCTCTCTCTCTCTCAAAAAAAAAAAAAGAGAGAGACAAAAAGAGAAAAAAAGAAAAAAGAAACAGGTTTAATCTCTGAAGTATTATTGCAGGTTGCAGGAATACAGTGCAGAAAAGAAGGTCGCCCAAAACGAGGACAAGGGTTCGTACCAAGTCACCAGGCATCCTCGCAGGCACTCCCTCCATGGACACTCACTTTTTTCAGGATTTGGACACATTTTGGTCGAGATTCAATCTCCTACAAGAAGTTTCAGGACTTTCTACAGGAAGTTCTACATTTCTACAGGAAACATCCTGTAGAACCTTTGGGCAGGCCAGAATCGATTCTAGAGAGGGATTTAAAGCTTGAAATTTGTTGATGAGGCATGCAACCACCCCTTTCTTCCATCCACCACTTGTTTCATCTCCTTCCACTGCCATTGCAACAATCTGGTTATGTATTCCTGCACAGTCATACAAGATTTCTGTTTCCTCAGATTAAAATTTTATTTTTTTCCTCCAAGTGACAAATCAAGCATGCATAGGCTCACACACTCTACCTGTCAAAGCTCCATCAAGACCCTTCATCCGCGAATGCAACCTTACTCGTTTCAGCATGCATCCGAGGAGGAGAAGCAGCTATAGGATGTCCTACAGTAATCTTGTAGCAATTGATCCATCTGGAGCACATACTATGGAGACACTAGTAGCTGAAATCGACACAGGGACATGCAACAAGCTCCACTTGGACGTGCACACCTCCTCAGCAACTGAAATCGGACAGAGCCGACGCATGCAGCGTTTACAACCAGAGGGTCGGGTCCCGAAAGCCTTGCATACAGGATCAACCAATGAAAAAGGAGCTCCAAAGCCCGTGCACAAAGCAGCAGTGAGCAAATCCATCATTCCATGTCCTAAAGCCTACAGAACACGTCCATGGCCACACAGGTAAGTGTCTAACCTTATTCGTCGAATTGCATAGACTATACTCTAAAATTTGCATGACTGTGAAATGTGTGGATTGAACAAGTTCGGTGGCCATTCAACTGGCCACCCATAGCCAGTTGGATGGCCTCGTGGGATCCGAACGAGCCCGATTATGCCAAAGAGATGGGCATTCAACACGTGGGAAGTGTCCAGTCGGGGAGAATCGACAGTTTGGCAGAAATGGTGGCGGTTAATGGCAAAGAAAGGATATGGTGGTTAGGGACACGCCGAGGAATGATGGCCGTGACGTTGGCTAACGGATCGGCCTGGAAAACTCACCCCCATGCCATGAATTGCGTAGTAATTCAAATTGCTTGGCTGAATAACTCACCATGAATCGCTGTCATTTGCACTTGCAACAGTTTTGCAGTAGAGTACATGTCCTCCTCCTCTGTAGTTTTAGCCTGAGCTTCTCAGCCCATTCTAACATCCTCCCATGTCCAGACTTGTCCAGAAGCACCGTGACGTCCTCTAGAATCCGGAAAAGCTTTCACAGGAAACCCAACATAGCAGAGAAACCTGGACTGTCTACGTCAAAGTTGGCAATTCGAAGAGAGGTAGGCCCGAACACACCATTCCCATGCATGATATTTCGAAAGGTGGTGAATTCGACGTGCTGGAGTAGGAAAATTAAAAGCAATTCTGCTTGTGGTTCAAAAATAGTGGTTTGCCTATGTAATACATGGAATTTTTCAGTGGGTTCTGCGTCTAATTCTCCTCCACGGTTCCTGTTAGCAAATTCCTCCTATAGAAACGATAAAAACCCCTGTAGAGTAAGCCTGTGCGTAAAAAAATGTGATTTTTATGTGGTTGGGGATAAGCATTAAGCTCTGCACCCTGTCTGTAAGAGCCTAATTCCCTTTTGACAGTCGATTTTTGGGCAACAAAAGCATTGTAACTGGGGAATTGATACAAAGTGACCTGAGGGATACTGTCTTCAACGTTCTGAAGAGGAAACCATACACAGAATTCCCCTTATGATCAAAGCACAAGCCAAAACAGAGCATTTTTCACCATGCCAGGAGGGTTTATCAGAAAGGAACCCTCAGATTGCAAGAAATTGCAAGAAACTCCTGAGGTGGTAGACCTATTTACCAGTGCAAATTGGATGACCTTCTGTGACAAAATTCAAGGTCACGATGATGAGATAACAGAGGAGTTCCTAAGGTCCCTGAAGCCTAAATCAAAGACACTAGCCACTATAAATTTCAGAGGGTTGACCCTAAAGCTCACCCCACAACTCATTAGTAGAGTCATTGATCTGCCATTGGGGATACCCTGGGATAAAGAGGAAAGGAAATTGGGCCAAAAGGCCAAAAAGGAATTCTTCCTACCAGAGGAACAGTTTTCAGAGGATAAGAATGGGGTTCGAAGAGCCAGCCTACAGCCATTTTGGAGTGAGGTTAGCCTTCAGATTATGAAATATATTACCTATGAGGGGCGGTTCAGTATTGTATACGGTTATCACTTTTGTTTGCTAACTAAACTCAGGCATAAGATGGATTTACCCACAGAACAAAAGTTAAGCATCCCCTACTTCCTCCTACAATCATTGATTGAGTGTGGCACAAAACTGAAGGAAGGGACACCAGACCAGCTGGCCCATCATGGGCTTATCAAGCTTCTAGTAGAAGATGCCTTCCATACCTATACTGTCCCTCTCTCCTGGGAGATTTTTTGCAATATGTCTAAGGATGATGATATCCGAATTTTGGCCGAGGAACTCACTTCCTCCAGCAGTGAGGAGAAGGAGCACATTGAGGTAGAAGAGAAATCCAAGGGTCAAGAAACCCCGGGTAGACCACCAAAGCAAGGACAAAAAGAGAAATGAGAGAAAGGCCAAGCTGCTAAGGCCAAAACTGTGGGTGGAAAAATGGCAGAGACACCAAGGGAGAAACGATTGCAAATCAGGGTAGAGAGGACTGAAAAAGTCCAAGCAAGCAAGGGCACACCCAAGGCAGCCACAACAAAACTAAAGGAGAAGGCACCCCCAGCCAAGCAGGCCAAAACAATGTAAACTGGTTCTACAGGAAGCCAGAAGGCCATTTCTACAGGAAGCCCAAAAAATGCTTCTACAGGAAGCCAGAAAACAGTCAGCACAGTACTTTCTACAGGAAGTCTCGAAAAAGGGCAAGGAAAAGAAGAATCTCCTGAGATTCTAACTAGGGAGGTAGCAGCTGTGCTGGCCACCCTCAGCACATCTCCAAAGAAAAAAGAAAAGCGGAAGAGGGAGCCTTCCATGTATTTTAAGGCAAGAAGAAGCACGAGGATAAAAACTGGTAGACCAAAAGAGAAACAATCCAAAGGACCAATTACAATTGTAGACACCCCATCCAAACAAAAGACATCCATCACATATGAGCGGGGAAGCCCAAAGACATCCACATGGAAAGAAAGGATGGAAAAGTTGAACTCAGAGGCCTCTCTACAGGATGCTAAGGCTGTTCTACAGGAAACATTGGCTAGGCTAAAGGAGACCGAAAAGATGGAGGAAAAAGCAGCCAAGTCATCATTGGAGGACAAGAAGACTGAAACCATTGTGGAACCAAGCCCCCAGCCCAGCCTGAGCTCTTACTATAACTTCTTACATGTCGGGAAGATCATTCCCCAAAAATTCACAGTGCCACTTTTCCTTGCACTAGAGGAAGAAAGAGTGAGGACCCACACTTGGATGAATATCGTTAAATCCAAGGATGTGGCAGATATAGGTCCTCTAGAGGAAAAGCTCAAGGAGGCCCAAAAAGAATTGGCAAGGGTACAACATGTGGAGAGCTACCGGCAGGCCAAGCTACGGGAAGAAAATGAGCTGCTTAGATAGCAGCCACAGTTGTAGGGACAAAGGAAGGAAGACAGGCCTCAACTCTTGGGAAAACAACAGCAACAGGAGGAGGACACAATAGCCAAAGATACCATAGAAGAACAACAGAGAAAGGAAGGAATGCAGTCTGAAATTGAGACACTAAATCAACAACTACAGGAAAAAGAATTGCAAGCAGGCCTAGAGATACAGTCTCTAAAACAACAGATACAAGAGAAGGAGGCCCAACTGGCCTGCATGGCCAGTTGGGCTATGGAAGCTCTGTAGTGTAGGCAACTGGCCAAATCCTACGCCCTCTACCTCAGGGATCGGTGGCTGCAATTTCAGATCAACACTTTGGCACAGAGAGGTATCACTCAATTCCAAAACCCCCAACAATTCATGGCTTTATGTGACAGCAGTTCGTCAGAAGACAAGGCCAAACTATCATAGTTCTACCTACACAATTTGGCCCTTCCCAACATGACCTCATGGGACCCCAACACTGCAGTAGGGGACATGCAACTTATGGCCATGACCTCGTGGCTAAACCATGAAGAAAAGAGAGCAGCAGAGGTCAGAAATGTCATGGACCAGGAACTACAGGAACCGCTATTGATTATAGTAGATCCAGGGGATCCCTCAACATTAATATCTGCCCACCAGCACTTGGAAAACAACTCTCAGGCCCTGCTAGATTACATGGATCATCAAGCTAAGGCCATAGCACATTTTTAGGACATGGAGCAACTGTTGGGGGACAACTGTGTTCATGCTTGCACCCGTAGGTGGAACACATTGTCCCACAACCTAAAAATCAAAGAATACCAGACCCCAACTAGAATGAGGGAGGCCTTGGCACAAGTGCCTCTCTACAAAAAGTCCATGCAGAATTTTCAAGCCAACTGGATAGGCCTCAAGTTAAATCCAACTTTGCTTTTGGGGCTGCTGGAAGGAGGCACAGAAGAGGAGGAGCATAGATAGTGGGAAGAAGTGGAAAGGAAGGCCGGATTTCATGACAGTGAAGAAGATATCACCTCAGAGGCCTGAGATGTGAGGGAGGAAATCAAGGCAATCAAGGATGAGTAGCTGGACTAGTTGCTCATAGGATGACCAACCGATTTAGCAGGGGGGTGATGATGAGCCCCGAATTGGGTAACTTATTGGGCTCATTTTGCCTAATTGTCCTTGTTCAATCCTCCATTTTTCATAGATTATGCATGTTTTTTAGTATGTTTATGTTATTTGAAC
The DNA here is from genome assembly GCA_000404065.3 of Pinus taeda. Taxonomy (NCBI): domain Eukaryota; kingdom Viridiplantae; phylum Streptophyta; class Pinopsida; order Pinales; family Pinaceae; genus Pinus; species Pinus taeda. The sequence continues at coordinate 214,150 of APFE030259850.1, forward strand.
GAATAAGGGTGGTCACTTTACCTAGGAGGCTAATACGTGGTTATTTCAGGTTTTTTGGACAAATGTTGGAGCAAAACCAAGCAATCATGGGCTAGGTGACAGTCAAGCTTGAGGTGAGGATTCATAGGGGGGTTTCCTCTGACTTTAAATGGCCCTTCCTTGAGATCTTCACCCTCAACTCCGAGCTCACAGGCCACCAAAACGGATACTAAAGGCAACTAAGCAGATTTGAGAAGAGTGATTGTTTACTAGTAGTTGGGACAATAGAGTCCCTTGAATTTAGGAGGCCTGCTAGGCCCCTCGTAATGTATAAATAAGAAGGCCTCAACCTTCGTAGTTTACTTTTGGAACTATTTTATTTTTTGCACTATAGTGCTGTCACTTTCATCTCGTTTTCTTGTAGCCACCGTGGTATAACTTTCTGGTGATGACTATTTTTTGATAATGACAAGCAATTCTATTTGGCATCAGCTCTGAGTTCTTTATAGGAGCTCTAGATCTTAGGGTTGGGCCCAACCTGAGAGCCAATGCCTCCTTTATGTATTGTTATTTCTCCTTTATGTATCGTTATTTCTCCTTTATGTATCGTTATTTTTCCTTTATGCATTTGCAAAATCATTTCTGTTAGGTAGATTAAATTGTGCTGATTAACTAGATCATTGTTGATGGTTAGAAAGGCTTTTGATGTTCATATTAAGTTGGTAGGATATGAACAGGGAAAAAGCTTCAGAAAAAGGCCAACGAGCACCTTTGATTTCACCTCTCCCTCATAGGATCAGGGGCTCGGATCAAAGTGACCTTGCTGTCCCAAACAAAAACACTATTTTTGCTTTGCCATGCAATCACTAGTGTACGATTTTTGTTTGTAGAATTTGGTTACATGTTCAGATCTTTGAATGCTTCGTTGCATAGTTAATATACATGGTTTCCTTGCAAATAAAGCTTCTATTCATTCTCTTTACTGTTAGCTAGATCAGATTAGGTTGGCATAACTAGGTCTTTGATTTCTTGCAAGTCTTTATTGGTTCAGTTGGAAATATAAATTGCAGAGCACCTGTACCACTTCTTCATCCATCCAAACTTCATCAGACCCATCTGTTCCATCCCCTAACTTGGTTTCTTGCCTCACGTTTGTCATTTTGCCCACATAACCCTACCTTTTTGTGCAAACATTGCTTCAACCCTCTTTAAACAAATTCAACCATATACATCTTCCCTCAACTCCATCCACCAGTCCTTGGACCACCTCAAACCCCTATCCTACCTCCATACCCACTCCTTCATCTTTCTTCACCCATCCATCCTCTAAAATCCCATTTCTGAACATCCTGTAGAAATTCTAGAACATCCTATAGAACCCCTGCAGACTTCCTGTAGAAGCTCACAAATGAGGTTTCTTGATAGCCAAACTTTATGAAACTATCTGGAAGGGTGTTAGGGACCCCTTATGCCCTCTCTAAACCTTCCCGACCTCTTCCAATCATTTCCTCTCACCGATCCACCTCTGCACAGTCAAGAATAGTGAAAGCATATGCATGATAATTCTGACAACTCATTCAAAAATACAAAAAGATGTTTTCTTTAGATAGAAGTAGTTTAGACACATGTATTTTACCTTCCTAGAAGTAATGGCATCTCTTTCAGTAGCTTGCATCCTCTTTTTTACATCAGTAGAACTAGCTTGTCAGATTAGGGTTTGCGCTCTCTTTCAGCTTTTCATTTTCTTTTCGCAAGCAGATTAGCTTCCTTCGAGTTAGCTTGCATCCATCAATTAACAAGCTTCTTTTCAGATCTCATAGAAGTTGGCTTGAGCCCCTAGAATACTTGTGCCAGCTGACCAAGTGACAGCTGCGGCAAGAGCTAGTACTTGTGCATACAGCACCGTCGCTTCCAAGTTTGTTACGAACTATTGGGTTGATAAAAGTAAAGAAGGGAGCCCCAGGAGTTGCAGCATTATTGCTGCAATACTGGAGCCCACCAATAACCCAACATCTTTGTGACCCACTTTTGTTGCTCTTCAGAGGATAATCTTTGTTCTAAAAAGTATTTAAGGCTATCGTGATCCGTTTTTACCTTGAAGTG
>APFE030259850.1:216937-250781 GCA_000404065.3 Pinus taeda
TTAATAGTGAGCTTGTTGAGCTCCCTATAATCTGGACACATGCGCCATGATCCATCCTTCTTATGCACCAATACTATTAGAGCAGAGAAAGAACTTTTACTTGGTTGAATTATACCAACCTCTAACATTTATGCAACCATACGTTCAATTTCACTCTTTTGTGCATAGGGATATCTGTACGGCCTGATGTTTGGAGGAACACTTCCTGGAATTAGATGAATAGCATGATCATGATCATGCACAGGTGGGAGACCTTTAGGAGTCTCAAATACCTTTGAATGATTATCCAGGACTTTTTGGAGATCTGGAGAAATAGATGATTCCGATGTGGAAACATCTAGCGAACATAATTGTGCAATTACACCTCTTTGTTCCTTTTTTAGAAGCTTTGTCATACCATTAGAGCTGATAATATTTCCTGGTTTCCCTGCAATACCCCTTAATACAACTTCTTTTCCTTCCATAGAAAATTTCATGAAAAGTTCTTGAAAATTAAAAGCTATTGTACCCAAGGATTGTAGCCATTGGACTCCTAGTACAACATCAGCATCTCCCATTGGAATGGAAAGCATTGGGCTAGTCAATACATATTCTCCCATGGATAGCTTGATATTATGGCACTTTCCAGAGCAATTTATTGTTTCTCCATTTGCAACCATCACTTGACACTTTGGTGCTAGATATAAGAAGCATTCAATTCTTTTGCTACCTTACAATGATAAAATTGTGAGTACTTCCTGAATCAATCAACACTATTACCTTTTTCTTCTTGATTTGTCCTTCTATCTTGATGGTTTGAGGAGTGGTAATTCCCGCCAATGCATTACAAGATATAGTCAGGTTCATTTGTTCTTCACTAGGCTTTGTTCCCGGAGTATATCCTCTTCTTTTGACCTTTCTTGCTCCTTTTCTTCTTCCTCTTCACAATCTATGTAGAATAATTTCTTCTCAGCACACTTATGACCTTTAGTGTATTTGCTATCACAACTGTAACAAAGCCTTTTGCTCTTTTCTTCCAATTGTTGTGGTGTCAACCTTATAGGTTATGGAAGACTAGTGGCAACACCACTTCCGTCTTTATAGATGTGAGTGGTATGCTTCCTCGTTGCCATAATTTTGCTTTCCATTTTTCTTGCTGAATGCCTTCTCTAATGAATCAGGTTCCCAAAGGCGAACATCATGTTGGATATTATCCTTTAAAGACCCTATGAACACATCAATCCTATGCTCCTCTGGAAGATCTTTTACCCTTATGTTCAATTTTTGGAACTCCTCAATGTGCTCCATTATTGAACCCTTTTGTGTGAGACTTATCAATTGGCTAAAAAAAGTGTTGCTTTTTGTATCCTCATAATGTGCTACCAATTCTTCCGTAAAAATTTCCCAAGTGATAAATAGTTTACGAGAGCAAAGCCATTGATACCATACAAACTGATTTGGTTCCAAATATAAAGTTGCCATACGTACCTTTTGTGTGTTTTGCACATTATTGAGATCGAAAAATTGCTCCATCTATAATATCCATGTTGTGGAATCCTTGCCATCAAACTTCCTCATATCAATTTTTTGAATAAGGTGGGTCTTTGATCCAACATTAGAGTCTATGAAATCATGATTAACATTTCTTTTCTTCTCATCATGAGTTTCCTTTACTACCCTTTCACCGTTAGTAAGCATTTCTTGTAAAAACTTTGTTAAATCTGTCTTCAAATATTTCATGCCTATCTTCAAATCTTCCATGCTTGTCTTTAAACCATCCATCTTAGCTTCTACATTTTTCTTTAAACCATCCATCTTAGATTCCGTTGATTTTTGTGCAAGTGACACTTGTTGCACTTGGTCTCATAATTTTGATATATCATGTTGCATTTCTTCCTCTTCTTCATGAGTCATGCTAGAGCTTTCAGGTTGCCTACTAGGTGTTTGCATTTTCTTTCTTCGGGGCATAAATTACCGATAATAATTCTTTACTATGCCCTTTTAATTCCTTCAAAATAATTTTTAAAACCAAGCTTATGCAAAAATTAAAAAAAAACTACACACCTTTTTTCACTTTGTAGGAGCTCAATATTGAATCTGATGTATCTCTATAATTTCTGATCATCTAGTTCTGAAATTGTGACCTGCAATATCCCTCTACATCCTCTTTCCAATGCCACTAGTCTGATCCAAATTGGATTCTCGAGGGAAGAGTTATGCCAAATCTCCCACAGTGACCTGATTAGAGACTAGTTCAGTAGAGCGAACTTGTACGACGTGCCACGAGTCACTGTTTCAACCTTTGGCTCTAAAAGCTATATAAATGAAATTACAGTCTGTCCTCTTTCTGTACCTTTTTATGAAATTTCAATCCGATGCTCAGAGAAAAAGTTATGACAATTTTCCCCAGGTCACCTGTTTGGAATGTAATTCAGGAGTCTGCAAAAAGACCAACTTCCTCGGATCATATCTCTGCAAATATAGCGCGAAAAGCTCTGAAATTCAGATCCTAGCTGCAAAGCGATGTCTTCTCAAATGGTTTTTTTTTTCAACTTCTGAAACATCGAAGAAAAAATGTTATAGGGAAAATGCCACGATGACCTGTTTGGAGCAGTGAAACCCTAGAATCCAAAGCTCTGATACCAAATGTTATGTAACCAGCTCAAGAAAAAGATAGAAAAGATAGATCAATGCCTTAGAATTTAGCCTCTTCAAGGGGGCAACCTCCTTTACATTACATAAATAAACAATTCTTCGATGATTCAAATGACAAAACCTCCTTTCTATATATAGGAGTCTAAGGAGTGACAATATAACCCAACCGACCTAACAATAATAATATAAAGCCACAAAAATAACACTAGAGGGATTCTATGGGGCATAGTAATAACAATATGGTGACAATAGGGGCACAACAATATTAATAAGGGGTACAACTACCATATTAATGGGGTATCACTAGTATTATAGGGACCTAACACATACTTGGTGAATACCCACCATTTTCTTATTTTGAGGCTAATTGAAAGCTCATTTAAGGAATTTTGATCCTTGTGGACAAAGGTTTATGATATTCTGTACGTAAATCATATCCCCTTGTATCTTGATATCGTGTTATGTGAATTATCCATGTGTTACATTCTATACCTACACTATGGGGATTACTTACTTGATCTTGTAATATTTTGTTATGTGAATTATTTCTTTTATCATACTTTAAAATTGGTCATAAATGATCAACTTCCATTATCACTCTCACATGGCCCAATGAAGTTTTGGGTTGTGTTATATTATTTCCATGACTACCCCAGTAGTGAAACCAAGGGGTTAGAGGGGGGGCAGAGCCCCACCTTCATTACGTTGATGCACAAAGGGGGGGTCACAGGGGGGGCAGCTGCCACCCCCCCGTACGGGGGGTTTGAGGGGGGCGGTTAGCCCCCCTCTACAGGGTCTGGGGTAGTGACCCAAGGAATTTTTTATTTTATTTTTTTGGACCCATGGTTTTGTGCATGGTTTTCACACATGGTTTTAGGCATGATGGTTTTCGGTCTGTGGTATTGAATGCTTCAACATGTATATATATGTATTGTAACATTGAAAGGAACATACTGAAAAATCAATCTGGTAGTCCCGGTTTTGGGATCCAGGGAAATCTCTGTGTATATTTGTTTTATGTGTTATGCTCTCGCTATTGTTTATTTTCTATTTTTTAGAATTTGTATGCAGGTAATTTATGTACGGGGTTAAAATCTACATGAAGGCGGCATGTAGAAAGGAGATATCCTATTAAATACTATTATAACTTGAGGATTTAATAGCTAAGACTCCCACTAAAGCATCATTCATCCATCACACATTTCTAAATACATTAAAAAATGAGAAGTATGGTGACTAAAATAATGGAGTCAATTTGTGGATAGACAACCAATTCATTAATAGCTAAGACAAAAGTTTTCACTAGTATAATGCATACCAATGGTACTTAAACTTAGCTCCATAAGAAAGATAATGAAACAAAATTGTTACCACCTAAAAAAGAACACCTAGCCATTTCTAACTAGGTGTATTGAAGTACACCATGTAGGATTAATTTTACCATAGTAAAATCGCTTTAACCATAGGAAATAATTTAGTAAACCATTTTTATAAAATTATTTATGTTTAAAAAAAAAAAAAAACCCAATGGGAATAATTGAATAAATCATTATTTATTTAATTTTCTCTAGAAATAATCATTAAATCATTATTTGATGATTATTCCTTCTCACATTTGACTAGATCACCTTGGAATAATTAAATAAATCACTATTTATTTATTATTCCTTAATTTTATTTTTGGAATAAATGTTAAATTGTTATTTAATAATTATTTCAAATTCACACTTTTCTTAATCCTTGTAAAGTGATTAATAAAAAATTTTATTTGTTAATTACTTCAACCATTTTTTAAATAAAAACATTTGACCATTTTGAATATTGTTAGATTTTGATTTGGTCAATAATATTTTATTATTTTCCAATTCTTAATTTAACCCAATTCTTTGTTATAAATAATAGGTTTTCCATTCATTCTTCACCATCATCACTATCATCGTCACCACTATTGTCTTCTCACATTTGAGCTCCCACTTGAGTTCTATCTTGCTTTTAGTTTTTTCTACATATTGAGAGAGAACAAATCATTGAAGCACAAGGACATCCAAGGACCCATCCCACGAAGGGGAATATGTAGACCCTTGTTGTAAACCTCCTTCACCATGTGTTTTATAATAAAAATATTATTCATTTAAAGTGTTCTTCTAATGGGTTATTGCATTAGTTATTTCTTATTATTCTATGTTTTGGATTGCATATGATCTTTTTGCTGCAGGGTTTTCTTATTTTTTCATTGTAGATATGATGCATAAATAGCCACATCTTGTTTTTAGGGTCAATTATCACCAATGACTTAAGTGAATCATATTTGGTACACTTTTATGAAATCTTTACACTAACAAATGACAACTCCACTGATGTAGTAATTCAAATCCTTGGTGATTGTCATTTCAGTGTTCTTCAGTGTTTTTCCAACTATTTTTAGCCTCTCAATTTCTATTTTTAGATCCACTTTGTTTTCTAAGAAAGTTTTTGGCTTTTGTTGGTTTTCCACATGTTTTCGCAAGTCACAGGTACCAGCCTAGCAAGAGAAAGAAAAATATGGGTGAAATTTGTTGAGCGAGAGTTTCTGGATAAAAACACTCTTTTTGTCCCATTATTTGAGTTCTGGAACGTACTTTTTGGCCTATTTTTTTCATTCTAATGCACTTTTTAGGCCATAATCCACATTTTGTCATTTTGTCATATATATATATACAAAATTTTTCAGATTTGCCAACTGTGTTGTTGTGTACTAGGAAGAGTTTCTATTCTTTCCTAAGCCACCCATAGGCCTATATTCTATTATTAATTTCTCATTGAGGAAGAAAAAATCAACTAGGGTTTAGAGTACACCTCCATCATTTAGGAAGAGGTTTACTGAGTTGAGGAGTATAGGGTACAACACTTTCAACCACTGATTTTTAGGGTTTTTTCCATTGTTTTATAGCCCTCTTAGGTAGGTTTCTTGACTATTTTAAACACTTTAAAGTTTGGTTTTTCCTTTCCCCCTTAGGATCCCCTTCTGTATCCTAGGTTTTTGGAGCCTCTTGCCTATCCTTTGTAGCATATTTCACCTCTAAGTTTTGTTGTTTTCTGCACCATTTACAGCAGATTAGTTCCTTTATATCATAGTTCCTTAGATGTTAGATCCTTTTTCCATTTATGTGTCTCTGATTATCTTGTTTTCCACCTATTTTTTAGTTGCTTGATAGCCTTCTTGGGTGGGGGTTTGTGTGCTTGGATTTTTTGTTCATTTTACTTTCTATATTCAGCGTTATTTATAGTTTTTCAGCACTTTATTTTTAGCAGCACATAGCATCATAAAACATGCTCAATTAACTCATCCACTTGACACATCATTTTCACAAACACATGCCATAAATGAATGTGAGCTTGGTTAACATAGCTAAGATAAGACTTGAAACACTACACCTTAATAATTCAACACACATAGATTAAGCCCACTTGGGCACTAGGGCCAAAGCAATTTCTGTAGTTACATGTAAGATCAGTGGGATAGGATTCCAATAACACCATCGATAACTTACATTGAGAAATAAAATTTCACATATTAGGGAGCTTAAAATATTTCACCATCTCACATTCCAAAGTTGGAGTTTTGTTAGAAACCCGATTCGGAAGGGGTTAGGCTAGGTCATCGTGTGAGCAATTCTCCTCGGGGCTACCCAACCTGTGGCAAGGAATCCCATGTAGTGGTTGATTTCCAAGAAGCTCAAGACTTGACCACCCCCATGGGAAAAAGGTAACCATAGTGACCAATCATAGGAAAACACCCTATGAGATTGGTTGTGGGAAGCAGTTGGTTCTCTACCCCACTTTCTCTGGACAACTTTGTTTGCAGAAATCAGATTCCGTCGAGTAAAATTTCTTTTGGAAGTCCATCCGAAACATGAGATTTAGGACTTATTTTAGGATTTAGATCACCTATATGTTAGAGGTAATTTTTATTTTACATGACATGTTTGCTTAAATTATAGTAGCATATTAATATAGTTAGTTTACATTTGGCTCCACTACACTAGGTGTTTACTTGTTTTTTTCTCTTTTTATCCTATCATCCCCTTTTAGTCTATTGTTTCATATTTGTCTTGACGTCATTGTAGCCCCTAGGTGTTTTTCGTGTATACTTCATGTATTTTACCCCAAATTTCCTTTATTACATCTTACTCCTCCTCGTTGAGTTAGATTTCATCCTCCTAGTCCTCCATTGAGCCCTCATTATGACTTTGGTTCTGTTGATTCTTCTAGTTCTTCGTTTGATTCCGCGTATTTGTGACCTCATACCGCCACCATGTCAGGAACCAACATGGGTGTAGGAAACCAAGGTGCTAACCAAGGTAACCCCATAGGTGGAACCTCTACCGATATGGTCACTAATCCTCCATTGTTTCCCTATATGGCTAGTTTGAGCCTCCCTTTTTTCAGCCAACCCATCAACGATCCTCTTCTCCATGACCCCAATTTACCTATTATGCATACCAAGCTTCCTTCTGACATCCCCAAGTTCGAAGGTAATCCTGGAGAAGATCCCACAAATCATGTTCGTTTATTTAATATGGGATGTTCATATAATTCCATCAATGAAGACTCCATTGATCTTCATTTTTTCCAATCCACCCTTACTGGAGTTGTTGCCAACTAGTATTATTATGCATCCATCTCACAAAATAGAAGAAAGAGATATTTCAATGACTTCAAAATTAGCCTTTTTGAGGGAGAAACCTCCTTTACATTATATAAATGAACAATTCTTGGATGGTACAAATGACAAGACCTCATTTCTATACATAGGATTCTAAGGGGTCACAATATAATAAGAGTCGACATAACAATAATAATTTAAGGGAACAACAATAACAATAGTGGGTTTCTATGGGGCATAATAATAAAAATATGGGGACAACATGGGCACAACAATAATTATAAGGGGCTACAATGATAATAATAATAAGGGAATACACTAGTATTATAGGGACCTAACATGCTCCTCTCTTTTAAAAAAGTGATGTCCTCAACACTTGAGTAGTTCTGGATGCTTTTGTATAAAATTTTCATCCTCTCATGTGGAATCTTCAACAAGTGAGTTCTTCCACTTGATGAGATACTCTGAAATTGATCGATTTCGTAGCTGTCGAGGTCTTGTTTTTGTGACTGCTTCAAGTTCCAATATGATTTTTCATTCCTCGTCAAGTTTTGGAAATATTGTTTGAACTGGGAGCTTGTCACCTATAACCTTCTTTAAGCATGAAACATGGAAAACTGGGTGCACTCGGGAAGATGCAGGAAGCTCCAATTTGTATGCCAAAGTACCAATATTTTGCAATACCTTGTACGGACCATAAAACATTGGTGATAATTTATTATCCTTCTTATCTTGTTTGAGGGACATTTGTTTGTATTGTTGTAGCCATAGATATACCCAGTCACCTACATCAAAACTTATTTCGCTACGATTTTGATTTGCCTATTGTTTCATTCTATTCTACATCAAAGTGAGGTTATCCTTTAAGAGTTGGAGATCTTGTTGTTGATGCTCGATGTGATCTTCCACTGCTTGAACCTTAGAATTTTCTCTTAAATATAATATGATGGATGGTGGATGATATCCATAAAGTGCCATAAATGGGGTCATTTTTGCTGCAGTATGGAAGGAAATGTTATGCCACCATTCAGCCAGAGGCAAGCATTTGACTCATTGTGTCTATTTATCAAATACAATGCAATCAATATATCCTTCTAAACATTTGTTCTTTATCTCAATTTGCTCATCAGATTGAGGATGATAAGATGAGCTATGAGATAACTGATTACCCAGACAAGAAAATAATTATGTACATAAATTTATAGTGAAAATGGGATCTCTGTCGCTTACAGTAATCTTTGGTTTTCCATGTAGCTTTTGAATTGTTTCCATAAATGCAGTAGCAACTGTACTGGCTTTAACTGGATGAGATAATGCACAAAAGTGTGCATACTTGATAAGTCTATCAATGACCACCATGATGACACTCTTTCCTTCAGACTTGGGTAAACCTATGATAAAATCCATTGAAACATCCTCCCAACATTGACTTGGAATGGATAAATGTTGTAATAGAGCTGGGGTCTTAATTGTCTCAACTTTATTTTGTTGGCAAACCAAACATTCCGCCACAAACTTTTGAATATCATATTTAAGGCCATCCCAAAAAAAATCCTTCCTAACCCTGTGGTAAGTTTTTAAAAATCTTGAGTGCCCTCCTATGGGAGAGGTGTACAATCCCATATGAATATTTTGTTTGAGTTGGGAATTCTTACAGAGTTATAAGAGATATTTGTACCATAACGAATCATTTTTCCAACTAAATGTATCAGATGTACTGGGATCTTGTTGCATCTTTTGAATAAGTGCCTACAATTCTTCGTCATTCTTCCATTCATCCCTTGCTTCGTATATCAAATCTAGTTGGATAATAGAAATGACACATAGCAATGCTTCCACATCCTCTTCCTTTCTTGAGAGTGCATCTGCAACAGCATTTTGCTTCCCTTTTTTGTAGATGATTTCAAAGTCATAACCCAACATCTTTGTGACCCATTTTTTCTGCTCTTATGAAGATAATATTTGTTCTAAAAAGTATTTAAGGCTATCATGATCCATTTTTACCTTGAAGTGTCTTCCCATTAGGTAAGGTTGACATTTCTTAAGTGAATGTAGTATTGCCAACATTTCCTTCTCATAAATAGCTTTGTGTAAGTACTTTCCTTTGACTGGATGACTTTCAAAAATAATGGGTCTTTCTTCTTGCATTAAAACAATGCCAATTCCATTTCCTGAGGCATCACATTTCACAATAAAGGTTTTTGTGAAGTTTGGCGTAGCTAAGACCGATGCTTGGAACATTGCCTCTTAAAGATGTTCAAAGGCCTTTGTGGCTTCTGGAATCCAAGAAAATGCATCCTTCTTTAGTAATGTTGTTAGAGGTGTTGTTATTCTCCCACAATTCTTAACAAACTTGTGATAATACCTTGTCAACCCAAGAAATCTTTGCACATTCTTTATGGATGTGGGAATTTTCCATTTCTTATTGGATTTAATTTTTCTAGGGTCTACCTTAACACCTTCATGAGATACAATATGACCTAGATATTCCACCTCTTGTACTCCAAAGACACATTTGAAGGTTTTTTCATATAATTGTTTCTCCTGTAATAGTTTGAGCACCCTGTCAACATGTTGAACATGATCCTTCCAAGACTTTCTATAGATTAGTATATCATCAAAAAATACTAACACAAATTTTCTAAGGAAGGGTTTGAAAATTGAATTCATCAAACCTTGAAATGTAGAAGGTGCATTGGTAACTCCAAAAGGCATAACCAAAAATTCATAATGACCCTTATGAGTTCTAAATGTTGTTTTCGGAATTTCTTCAGTCTTCATTCTGATTTGATGATATCTTGAACAAAGATCCAACTTGGTGAAGTAAATTGGTCCGTGTAATTCATCTAATAATTCATTAATGACAGGAATGGGAAATTTATCTTTAATAGTGAGCTTGTTGATATCCCTATAATCTGGACACATGCGCCATGATCCATCTTTACTATGCACCAATGCTACTAGATCAGAGAAAGAACTTTGACTAGGTTGAATTATACCAACCTCTAGCATTTCTGCAACCATATGTTCAATTTCACTCTTTTGGGCATAGGGATATCTGTAAGGATTGATGTTTGGAGGAACACTTCTTGGAATCAAATGAATAGCATGATCATGATCACAAATAGGTGGGAGGACTTTGGGAGTCTCAAATAGCTTGGAATGATTGTCCAAGACTTTTTGAATATTTGGAGAAATAGATGATTTCGATGTGGGAACCTCTAGCGAACATAATTGTGAAATTATGCCTCGTTGTTATTTATTTAGAAGCTTTTTCATGCCATTAGAGCTGATTATGTTTCTCAGTTTCCCTGTGATATCCCTTATTTCAACTTCCTTTCCTTCCGAAAAAAATCAAGAAACGTTCTTGAAAATTAAAAGTTATCATACCCAAAGATTGTAGCCATTGGACTCCTAGTACAACATCAGCACCAGCCATTGGAATGGAAAGAATCAGAATATTCAATACATATTCTCCCATGGATATCTTGATGTTATGGCACTTTCCAGAGCCATTTATGGTTCCTCCATTTGCAACCATCACTTGACACTCTGGTGCTGGATATAGGAAGCAATTCAATTCCTTGGCTATCTTACAATGAATAAAATTATGGGTACTTCCCGAATCAATAAACAATATTACCTTTTTCTTCTCAATATTTCCTTCTATCTTGAGAGTTTTAGGAGTGGTAATTCTAGCCAATGCATTACAAGATATGGTTGGATCCATTTCTTCTTTCTCTAGGATTTGTTCCTAGTGTATATCCTCTTCTTTTGATGTTTCTTGTTCCTTTCTTCCTCCTCTTCACAATCTATGTAAAATAATTTCTTCTCAGCACACTTATAACCTTTAGTGTATTTTCTATCACAACTGTAATTTAGTGTATTTTCTATCACAACTGTAACAGAGTCCTTTTACTCTTTTTTGCTCCAATTGTTATGGTTTCAATCTTTTAAGTTGTGGAAGGCTAGGGGCAACAACACTTCCATCTTTATAGTTGTGAGTTGTAGGCTTCCTTGTTGCCATATTTTTGCTTTCAATTTTTCTTGACAACCTGAATGCCTTCTCCAATGAATCAGGTTCCCAAAGGAGAACCTCATGTTGGATGTTATCCTTTAAATTCCCTATGAACACATCAATCCTATGCTCCTCTAGAATATCTTTTACCCTTATATTCAATTTTTGGAAGTCCTCAATGTGCTCCACCATTCAACCCTTTTGTTTGAGAATTATCAATTGGCTAAAAAATGTGTTGATTTTTGTATCCTCATAATGTGATATCATTCTTCTGTAAAAGTTGCCTATGTGATAATTTCTTTACAAGAGAAAAGCCATCAATACCATACAAACTGATTGGGTGTTGGTTTGTTGGGGCCTGACCCAGGTTCAGAAGTGATTTAGCCAAATAAATCCCAAAACTACCAGCCCTTTCAGCAACATTTCGTGGTGCGTGGACTAAGGTCCCACTTGAGGCAGTATGGGAGGGTGTTGGAACCAGATTTCTGCACCCTGGGGATGTTGTGATGAAGGTTGGGAAGTTCGTGAACTGATCCTGCATGCTTGCGCTACTTCGCGCAGTCGTCTATCCTTCGCAACTTATGCAACTAATTTTGCGTAGCTCTGTAACTAGCGTGAAGAGGGGATGTCTAGATCCTTATTCCTTATTGAGCTTTTATTATAGATCTTAACTTAATCATGTGGGCCCAATATTCTCATTAATCATTCAACATTCATAACAAGTGTGCGTAATCATAAATAGTAAAGAGATGCATAAAGATATCATAAGCATAGACACAGAGTATTCCACAAGTAACTTATCTTTTATTAATCCTCTATTCAGATACAATTCCAACTCTGCCCTGCGCACTCAATTGCAGGGGTCCATGCACATATTTTCGGACTCTACTAGGCCTCTGCACACTCAGCTACAGAGCCACTTCCTACTACTACAACCCAAGACTCGGACTTACAGACTCAGAGAAATTGTTTGCTCCATCATTAATTATTCAAAAGCATCCTTAGTGGCATCATGAACTGGTTTGCCAATGTCAACAAGGTCTCCCTTAGAGGTCTTTGTTTCCTTTGTCTTTTTCCGCGCTGTTGGTTTCTCATGGACATGTGGCCTCTTGAGTTGGGTTGATTTTGGTGCAGAGTCTGTGCATTCCTCTATCTCAACCTCCCTCTATATGTCCTATTCCGTGGAAATTTCCTAGCCTTCCTCAGTCTCTTTGGTAGGCACAGTTGCGCCTCAACTGCCTTCTGTCGGGTGGCTGCTTCTTGTTCCTGGTGCGTACTCTCAGCTAAATGTGCTTGGCGCAACTTGGTGTCCTTCTTTCATTTTTACACTACGATCTTCTCCAGTTCTGCCAAGTCCAAAGCGTGCCACTCCAGAGACCATGATGCCATCACATCGAAGATTGCATCATCCGTTGCAATGAACAGAAGCTTCACCCATGTTCGTACTGGATCCTTGTGTGCCCAAATATACAGGTTATGCATATCCGCCTTGAACTCTATCGCGCTTTGCAAGCTGTTATATACTATAGGGGACAAGCATGGCCGGCAGTTGATCCAGGTTTGTATGCTCACCTCTATGAACACCCAAAACACCTTGATCTTGTGAATCCTTTTTGCACCTTTTCTTGCCCAGAGTGAAGTGTACCTCGCGGCTTCAGGTAGGTCACCCTCAACCATGGGAAACTGGTTATCTCCCAACAACTCTCCTGCAACCAACATGATGGATAAGAGCAACCATGCATTGTGGAAGGTCTTACCCTACTCCTAGGCCTCTCTATAGTTTGTCAAAAACTCGTCACAAAGGAAATGTGCCCAGTTGAATTGCACCCCCTCTGCGGACTGCTCTGCCAATGCAATTATAGATGCTGGCACTTTGTCAACCTGACATTTCCTCATTAGCTTTTCGACCAGTATCTAGGTGGCTACGCGCACCCCTTGGTCCTTGATGCTTGCGATTATGTACCCTCGCTTCCTCTTCTCCAACTTATATTTGGCCTTCATAGCTTCTACGAGGGCTAAGTCATTGCTCTTTCTTGCTATGGCTATGCGGTCATTTCCTTCAATGGGTAGCCGGGAAATCCGGTGAATTAATTGGCCGTGATGGGAATCGACTCCTCCAGCCAGATATACCCATCATGAACTAGGCACAACAACTGTCGAATGACAAAAATTGTGATGGGCACATGGTGGTAGTGGGGTATCCACCGTAGATGGAGTAGCCCAGCCTTCTCTACACCACGTAACCATTTCTGCTGCAATAATTTCTCCGTAGCCAACTGTGGGAACTTCTCGCAGTCCGTGAGGCCCCAATCTTCGAACTTCATATTAGGTACTCGTCCCATCGGCTGACCTTCAAACCGTATTTCATCTGGAAGGAGCGAGCTCTGGAGCACACTCTTTGTGGCCTCCAGGTCCTTTGGTATCTTGGCTTTCCCCTTCCACCGGGGGATGTAGGGGGGTAACTTTATCATTGAAGGCACTTGGGAGATATTCTCCACCTCATCATCCTATGCTTCAATTTGGGTGATCAGAGCTTGCAAATCTATTTCAAAGGTGATGACTTTTCCCTTCTCTGTCATTGACAATTTACTAAACCATGGGTTCTGTGGTGATACCCAGACTGGCCCCATTGTCTGCTTGTCTTTATGTGGTCACGGCATGTGTGGTGAATTTGGTACCTCTGGTGCAACTGCTGCCTCTCTAGGCTCCTCTTGGATCATACTGGGCTTCGGGGTAACTTCTGTGAATCACACTCTGGTTCTTGCAGCCATCATCATGTCTACATTGGAACCATTCGGTCGCGTACTCAAGGGTGGCAAGGGTGCTTGGTGCTTAATGCTCTATACTGACTCAAATCTTAAACAACCAAGTGTTGCTTCAAGGCTAACCCAAGGGATTTTATAGTGTCATTTGAATTTGAATTCACCCATTCCCTCCACTTCTGATTCATTAATACCTTCTTGGCGGCAAATCGTCCCGAATCTAGTTCTTAATTTTTGTCTTAATTGCCTGTCGTCCGCTCCTCTCTACCTTAAATTGGACCTCTTGTCATGAACAATGACATCGATGGAAACCTTCCAGCCTATCTATGCAACCCCTTATGTGTGACCACAACCCTTGTGACATACTGACCCTGCACATAACCTCCTTCCCGCGTAGCTCTCCTACAGACTTGTTTATAGTCCTGCACTCTATTTCAACTGCTTAGAGTGTTGAGACTGTGCTTCCTAC
The DNA here is from genome assembly GCA_000404065.3 of Pinus taeda. NCBI lineage: Eukaryota > Viridiplantae > Streptophyta > Pinopsida > Pinales > Pinaceae > Pinus > Pinus taeda. The sequence goes on from APFE030259850.1 coordinate 231,466, forward strand.
AGATAGTCAGGTGGTTGCACCCATGGTGTGAGGCTTCAAGTCACCTTTCAACCCAATCCATGGGCCTTCCTTAGTTACCCTCGCGCCAGTTAATGCCTCGTGTTCTTCCTTATACGGTGTGCTCCCCTGGTTACTTTGTTTGATAAGGTGAGGTTGCAACGATGGTAGCAGAGCTAGAAATTCTTGGCAATAATATTTTAATGCAATGATATGGCTGCTCATATCTTATCCTGCCCTTCTATTGACCTGACATGGTTAAGTGATTTCGGTCTCCAATTTTCTGATTTCTGCGTCTATTACCATGCTTTTTTGCTTCAGTAGTACCCGAGCTTCTTCGAGTTCGTGGAGTTTCAAGCTGCCTCGCTGAATGTATTCCTGTAACTGCATAATTCCTTTACGCAGTCCCCGTGTATTTTCCTAACTATGGGAGCTGTGGTATACGGATTATCCTTTGCTCTTGTGGTTTCATCTCCTCTTGTCAATGTTGGGATCGCTTCTGCGCTACGGTTTTTACTCATGGCCTGATTCGAATTAGATCCATGAAGAATAATCAGAGAAACATGGTTGTATCAAATTAAAACAAAACTTTGAATTCAAAGAGCATAGAGCGATCAGAAACACCTCTGAACAATGGCAGTTGGCAGCCAGCATGGAATGATGAGGACCTTGGTCAAAGTGCGTTGACCAAGGCCCATGGAGACTGTGAAGGAGGCGAAACTAGCCCCTGGGAAGCCCAGATCAGGAAAAGGAGGTAGCTTTTGATGCACGATTAGTGCTTAGTGCTAATCACACATCACCATACAAAACCCCTTGAGAAGGAGAGGCCCCAAGCGATCGGTCGCATGGGAGCTAGAAAAACTGTAGGGAAAAGCACTAGAGGCAAAAGCAAGACCCGCGTTCCAAAAACCGGCGATATTTATCGGGGGCACCCTTGGGAAGTAAGTAGATTTGGAAAAAAAGGAGCGATTCCACTCAGCACTTGACGCATGGAAAGCAGAGGAGAGAGAAAACCACTGCTCATCGCGCACTAACAGTCAAGCAAGTCAACCATGCGAAATGAGTGAATGGCATCAGATCTAGGGGCTCCAGATCTAATGGCTAAGATTGTGCCTAATGGGAAAGCCAGAATCGACAGGGGATTAAGTCGCAATCTATAAGAACTTGACGTCTGATTTGACCGCCAAGGAGGCAGATGACTCATTCCATGATGCGACTAAAGAATTGAACCGATGAGGAAAAAACTGGTGTAGTTCACAGGAGGACAAGTGGCCACTCCCTGTGAGCCTGATGATGGCGCTGAGACATGGAACTCTAAGCGAAGCCGCAAGAAGAAATCCGATGATGGTGGAAGGGGAATCGAACAACCATGAGATTGACTGGCTTTAAAGACATGAACAGAGAACATAAAGGACATGGAGAGGAAGAACCAGAAGAAGAAGGTGAAGGCAGAGAAGAGAAAAACCAGTGAAGCAAAAAGTGAAAAGAAGACAGAGGGCCGAGCTGACCAAAGGCAGCATCGAGCACCAAAGAGCTTGAGAGATTCAAGCCATCCCTGAGAGGATCTGTCAGTACTAAGCACCACACAAGGCTCCTTCCATTGTAGACTAGAGAGGTCAAAGAGGTGGTAAGGCAAAGAGTCTGTGTACTCTAGTGGCTTGGGGAATCCAAGAACCACCCTACCAAGCAATTCTATTTCAGGAGACTCATATTGAGCTCCTTTATTGTAATTCTCTGCTTTAAGACACAATAAAAGAAGGCCACCACTGAGAGTTAGACTAGAGATGTAACCTTGGAGGATAGGGTAAACTCCTTATTAATTTCTTGTGTTCTTGTATTTGCTTACTGTGTTTCTCTGTTGTTTTCCATTTCAAGTGTCTGTGTATTCACAATCTGATCAATCCGTTGGACACACACCAGCACATTAGTGTGTAATACCTTCATTCAATAATTCTTAATTGAGATCACTCATAGGGTGATTTTCAGATCAAGTGGTATCAGAGCTCTAGGCTGTTAAGGTTAGACAAGTTTGTGTTGGTTTAGCTATTGAACGCTCACTAGATCAAAGCTCAAATTAGGAGAAGGAGATTTGGTTGAAACTAATCCTGAAATTGGGAGAGTCTATCCTTGGAAGACAATGTCATAGGAAGGTTCTATGGGGTTGGACCCTCAATTCATAGAAATTTTCCTAGCCATAAATTCCATGGTAGAAGAAATATATAGGGACTTTAGAAAACATAAGGATGAAGATTCATCAGGTTCTAAACAAGACAAAGAAGAAGATAAGTCTCACTTCCATGACCACTCCAAAGGAAAAGGGAAAGAGGAAAGCTTCCTCACACCTCCTAATAGCCCTGTGCATAACAAGAAAGCATCTTTGATCAAACTAGATGTTAAATTTGATTTGCCTATATATGATGGAGAGCTAAATGCTTAAAAGTTGGAAAATTGTATTAGACAAATTGATGTTTATTGTAGAGTACAGAACATTGACTCAGACAAGAGCAAAATTTAGCTAGCAAGCCTACGCCTAGGAGGCACTACCTTGGTTTGGTGGGAAGGCAGAACCGAAGCTGACATGAAAAGACATGGTAAGACTATCTCTGTCTGGAGTGAATTTGTTTCTGCAATCAAAAAGTAGTTCTACCCATTGGCCTACATGCAACAAGCCATGATGAATTGGCAAACTCTTTGACAGTTGAAAGGGAAAAGTGTGCCGGGTACACTCAAGAATTTAGAATGAGAGCATTGATTCTAGGAATCTCGTTAGACTCACCAGAGACTCTTCTGAAGTACATTGGTGGTCTACACAGCTACATGAGGCATACTATCCTCATGTTTAATCCCACTATCATATATGAGGTATATGTACAATCTACTCATCTAGAAGCTATAGGAAAGAATGGGAATCCAGAAGTTGGGGGACCATCTTAACCCACTCCAAGCAAGAGCAAGGAGAAAAGAAAGAAGAAGTGGAAAGCAAGAAAGGCTAACACTGCATAGAAAAGCAATAGATTCATGCACTCACTGTAAAAAGGATGGGCATGATGATGAGAATTGTTGGATTATTCATCCAGAGCTGAGACCTAAGAAGTTCGAGGGCAAGAAGAAGACTGTTGCAGCTATTCAGAAAAATTTGGGGTCAGACTCGGGAGATGAAACATCCATTGTAGCCACAGGTATAAAAGGTAAGAATTCTGAAGTATCTACTAGTAATTCTGCTCAATCTATTATTGATGAAGAGAATGAGAGAAAAATACATGAGCTTTTCCATATTAGAGTTGTTTCCAAATATCAAAAGATTGATACTTTGTTTGATAGTGGCTCACAAGTAAATTTGATTTCTAAAGCAACTGTAAAGAAATTGGGTTTAGCAATTACACCTCACAAGAAACCATATACATTAGGATGGTTGAATGATAAAGCACAACTACAAGTGACTAGACAGTGCAAACTCAAGTTTTCTTTTGGGTCAGCATTTGTAGATGAGGTTGAGTTAGACATAATTCCTTTGGATATATGTGGAATTGTTTTAGGAAGTCCTTACTTGTATGATAGGAAAGCTATTTTCTATAGAGCTGAGAACAAGTATCCTCTTGTTAAAGATGGAATCAAATACCGTGTAAGAGATCATAAGCTCAAGAATAATTATACTCTCATAAACTCAGGGCAGATGAAAAGAATGATAAATTCATGCAAACAATTCTTACTGATGGTTGTAAAGGAAAAGTAACCTGATAAAACTAATTTATTTGAGGGTTGTAATGATAAACAACAAGCTGATATAGAAAAGGTTGTTTCATAGTATGATGTCTTGTTTCAAGAACCTAAAGGTCTACCAACCAAAAAGGAAATAGTACATGATATTATTTTGCAGCAAGATGCTCCATTCCCTAACATTGGAATGTACAAGTTGTCTACTTTAGAGAATGCTGAAATCAAGAAGCAGGTGCAGGAGTTGCTCAAGAAGGGGTTCATCAGGCTTAGTGCATCACCATGTGGGTCACCAATCGTTTTGGTGAGAAAGAAAGATGGCTCGTGGAGAATGTGCATTGACTACCGAGCACTGAATAAGATAACGATCAAAAACCATTATCCCTTTCCTCGCATAGATGATCTTTTGGATCAATTGAAGGAAGTTGTTTATTTCACCAAGTTGGACTTGCACAGTGGATGCCATCAGGTCAGAGTTGCAGAACAAGATGCATGGAAGATTGCTTTCAAAACAAAATAGGGATTGTATGAGTGGATAGTTATGCCTTTTGGCTTGACCAATGCTCCTGCTACTTTCATGAGATTAATGAATGATGTACTTAGACCTTTTATTGATGATTTTGTTATTGTGTATCTGGATGACATTCTGATTTTTAGTAAAACGTGGGAAGAACACTTAAAGCATGTTAAGAAAAAATTAAATATTTTGAAAAGAGAAAAACTTCATGTTAAATTCTCAAAATGTGAATTTGGCAAAACATCTCTAAATTACTTGGGTCATATAGTAGGGGGTGGTGAATTGAAAATAGAACCCTCTAAAGTGGCAGTCATTGTAAACTGGCCTAAAACCAAGTCTGCTACAGAAGTGTGAAGCTTCTTAGGAGTAGCCCAACATTGGAGGAAGTTCATTTCTAAATTTTCCTCAACTACAGCTCCCTTACATGCTTTAAGAGGATTGAACAAGGTGTTTTAGTGGGGAGGAAAACATTAGAAAGCCTTCAACACCTTGAAAGAAAATATTAGGAAACAGAAGTGGAAGCCAACGGAGGACTTTCATGGCGGCTGCTAGGGTTTGAGCTTTCTGTGACAGGCACAGGCTCTGTCCCTCTGCAGGCGCAGCAGCGGCAAGCCTTTTCATTAGCTACTGTATATGTTCAATATCGCACTGAGTTTTCCAATGTGCTGATTCCTCAGCAGGTCTGGAAGCAGTTGTCTCCCGCCTCGAAGCACTATTTCGTCAAGGTCAAGAGCTGACCGACCGCATGGAAGCAGAGGGGTCCAGTGGGGCCCCTGCTTTCAAACAGATAGTCATGCAGAAGCAGAAGCAATATAAGAAGGAAGGGGTCAGGATTTCTGGGCTTGACAATAACAAGCAGAATGGCAGAAGGAATAAGGAGAAATTTCAAGGGGAAACTGACAAGCCAAATGGAACAACGGATGGCGCAAGAACAGAGAAGGAAAGCCTGACAGGGGCTAAAGACAAAATTCCATTAATAATTAATTCACCAGGAAACGAGAAACGACAAAATGATGAAGAAAGGGAGCAGACAGATGACAGGCAAGGAAATCCGGATAAGGAGGGGGAACCCAACTCAAACCCCAATAAATACGCTTCATCCAGTGGGGTTTGCAAACCAAAAAAGACCAATAACCTAAGGGTAGTTATAACTGACCCAGAGATTCAGGCATACAGAGAGCATATGGCAGAACAGGCCATTATCTGCAAGTTTATGGGCATTTGGCCATCTGAAAGGACTCTCTGTCATTGGATAAAACAACATTGGAAACCACGGGGGGACGTCAAGCTTCCCCTAGGAGCCAAGGGTTTTTTCACTGTTGTCTTCTCCAACCTAGAAGACAAGGACAAAGTATTTGAGGGGGGCCCATATTTTTTGGCTTCAGCAGGTCTGTACATGAGACCATGGAAACCAAATTTTTCCCCGGAGAAGGAGTCTTTCACCCAAGTCCCAGTCTGGATCCATTTATTTTCTCTTCCAATAGACTACTGGGGTCTGAACGCACTGAAACAAATTGGTGACAAGTTGGGGACATTCATCAAGGCCTCTGAAGCAACTCTACAAAAGAGATATACCTCTTATGCCAGAATATGTGTTGAAATGGACGTCTCTGGGGCACTACATGAGGGACTTTGGTTGGAATATAGGGACAAGGACTACTTTCAGGATATCGATTATGAGCATATTACCTTCCGTTGCTGCAAATGTCACGAACATGGGCATTTGATAAGGGACTTCCCAATGATCAGGAAGGAAATAGAGACCGAAGCAGCACAAGACCACAAAGACACAGAAGCCTTCATCAAACCCAAATCCAGACAAAGAGCTAATAGAAGAAAGAGTTTCAAAGGAAATACAGAGAGGAATAACCATAGCAATCCTTTTGTGATCTTAGATCCTAAAACTAACTCGGAGGATAAGAAAAAAACCCTAACATCAGGAGCAGAGAATGAGGAAAAAGAAATACCAACAAGGGAAGGTACGCATGAAGGGGACCTCAACAATGGGGTACAAATGCAGGAGAGAACAGAGGAGACCGAAGAAGAAACTGATATGCTCACCAGTGATGGCGGCAACGAAGATCAAGAATGGGAAGAGGCGCTAGCCAGGGAGGGAATGAACCTACCAGTAAATGCTGAGAAATGGAGGTCTCGAGGAATAGAGAACGCATCGGAGGAAGAAATTAGGAAGGTAAACGACCTGTTCATAGCAAGGCAAAAGGCAGAACTTGAAAGGCAGAACAGGAAGCTAGGTGTAGTGAAAGGCAACAACTTACATTCAAAAAGTCTTTTATGGAAAACATCCAGCTCAAAACAAAAGAAAAGAAGAGGTCGGAGAACAAGTGGTGAAGTTCTACAGGAACTAGGCATGATCATGATAAACTCAGGGAAGATGAAGGCGTTAAGCGCCTTCCAATCCTTCCAATAAAAATTAGTTAAACATGAATATTATCTCGTGGAATGCCAGAGGGCTTAACAGCCAGGAAAAACATAGAATCTTAAAGCGGAAAATCCAGAAATATAAACCAGAAATTATGTTTTTACAAGAAACTAAATGCAACAGCTCCAATATCAACAATCTTTGCAGGAAGCTTGGGAGACACATGGAAGTTCTAGAGAATGCGAGTCAGGGAAGAGAAGGAGGCCTTGCAACTATGTGGGACACAAAGGAAATCCAGATTTTATCTGCTGAGGTGAACAAACACTTCATGGCGGTGGAGTTCCAACCCATAGGTAATTCTGGTTCTTTCCTTTGTATCAATATCTATAGTCCTCAGAAACTAGAAGACAAAATAAAATTTTTAGGCACATTAACCAGGCTTATTATTAGACATCCCAGATCCAAGTGTATATCGGGGGGCGATTTCAATATGATAACCACCCTTCTGGAAAAAAAAGGAGGTCTTAGGAAACTTAATAGAGACGCAGAAGCCTTCATAGATTTCATTGAAACTGTTAAACTGGTAGACATCTACCCCAAAAGTGGCCTATTCACCTGGAACAACAGAAGGGGGGGTGATAGGTTAATAGCTTCTCGTTTGGATAGATTCTTAATCTCAGAAAGCATCATAATGGATGGCATAATAGCGGAATCAGATATCCTTCCCAGTGGAGGATCAGATCATTGGCCAATCTCGCTTATTGTAGAAGTTCAGGGCACCCCAAGGAACAAACCTTTCCGGTTTGAAACATTTTGGTTAGACCACCCCAACTTCCTAGAGATGGTAAAGAAATGGTGGTCTGAACCCGTGAAGGTGAGAGGATCCAAGATGTTCAATCTACAAAAGAAGCTGAAAGCAACTAAAGAAAAGATAAAAGCTTGGAACAAAACGGTTTTCGGAAACATATTCCAGGAGAAAGCCATTCTAGAGAACAAACTGGAACAGATCCACAAAAATGGTGTCGCAGGCAACCACAATGTCGAGGTAATGGAACAGGAAAAAATTCTTTCTCAGCAATGGCACAAACGGTGCTTTCAAGAAGAGACTCTTTGGAAACAAAAATCGAGAATTCAATGGTTAAAAGACGGGGAGCTGAATACTAAATTTTTTCACAGGTCAGCTCTAGACCATAGAATTGCTAACAGAATTCTCGAACTAAAAAATAATGCAGGGGAGATACTAAAGAATCACAATGACATATCTACTCTGCTCTCGGACCACTTCAAATCAATTGCTTAGGAACCACCCATAAACAGAGATGAAGCCATCAAGGAATTAACAGCCGCCATTCCTAAGTCTATTACCTCAGATCAGAATTGGGCCTTATGCAAGGAAATATATTTGGAAGAGGTGGAGGAAGCGATTAGGAGCATGCCTAACGATAAAGCTCCAGGTCCAGATGGCTTCACCATCAATTTCTACAAGGCCTGTTGGAGCATCATCAAGCAGGAAGTATGGGAGGTAGTGGAGGATTCCAGACGTTCAGGAACCATTCTAAAATCCATCAACTCCACATTTCTAGCACTCATACCTAAGGTTGAAGAAGCAAAGACACCTGACAAATTCAGACCCATTGCATTGTGCAATGTAATCTAATAAATTATTTCAAAAGTCATAGCAAATAGACTGAAGACGATACTCCCTGGTATAATCTCAGAAGAGCAATCGGGCTACGTTGAGGGTAGACAAATTCTCGATAATATCTTGCTAGCACAGGAGATGATTCACTCGCTTCATTCAAGAAAAGAAGCAGGCATGCTCATGCAATTGGGTCTGTCTAAAGCCTATGACAAAGTAAGATGGAGATACCTTGAAGCTGTTCTAGGAGCTTTTGGCTTCTGCAGGACCTGGATCAAATGAATACTTGCTCTCATCAAATCTCCTAGATATTCCATCCTTGTCAATGGTGCTCCTTCTATCCCATTCACACCTTCGCGGGGAATAAGACAAGGGGATCCCCTATCCGCCTTCCTCTTTGTAATTCTAATGGAAGGCCTCAGCCGAACCATTGCCAAGAAGAAAGCGGAAGGTTCCATAAAAGGTCTGCAGCCTATAAGATCGCTTCCAGCTACTACTCATCAACAATTTGTGGATGATACCATGTTACATGGTACACCCGCGGTGAAGGAGGCGGTAGCCTACAGGGCTATCCTTCATCTCTTCAACCAAGCCTCTAGCATGGAAATTAATTTTTCTAAATCCACTATTTTCTTTTTCAACACTCACCCGGCAGTTCAAACTCACCTGTCCCAGCTTCTTGGATTCAGGATTGGCTCCCTGCCATCGAGATATCTTGGGGTTCCTCTGACTCTAAAACCCTGGCAGAAAATTCATTGGGAGAAAGTACTAGTCAACATGAAGAAAAAATGCTCACACTAGACGAACAGAGCTCTCAACCTAGCGGGCAGACTCATCCTAACCAAAGTTGTTCTGCAGGCCATCCCACAATACTTACTTTCTATGCTTCCTTCCCCCAAAGGCATTCTGCAACAAATGAGAAATATTCAACGATCCTTTCTATGGAGTGGAAATGGGGATAAGAAGAAGTGGGCTTTGGTGGCATGGAATAAACTCTGCCTTCCGAAATCTATGGGGGGACTGAACTTAGTTGATCCAAGGGTGGTCAACCGGACCTGTGGAGCTAAGATATGGTGGAAATGGATTAAGAATCCCACTTTACCGTGGGCAAGGCATTGGAAGGAAAAGTACACTCCAGGCTGTGACACTCAGGACCTCAATAGACTACAGGAAATCCCGGAAGGGTCGTCCATATGGAATCATGCCAAGAATAACAGGAACATAGTACATGAGCACAACTTTTGGGAAATTCGTAATGGCAGTCTGGCCATGTTCTGGAGAGATGCATGGCAGCAGTTCCCTAAACTAGATTCACCAGAGCTTGCAACCATCAAGCAAACAAGTCAAAATCAGGGAAGATACAGAGTCAATCAGTATTGGAATCAAAATAGTGGGGATGCTAATTGGAGGGAATGGATAAACTTAAATCATGGGAACACAGAGGAAAATAGCCAAATTTCTCAGCATTTCAGTGAGCGCATCCTAAAAAGAAAGATTCAAAAAACTGAGGAGGATGATAAGCTAAGATGGGGTCTCAAAGGTAATGACGATTTCTCACTTAAAGAAGCCAGGAACATAATAGAAAAGGAAGAACATGCAGAGGTCATGCCGTGGTGCAGCAAGGTTTGGGACAGCCTTCTATGGCCGAAGATCAGAACTTTCCTCTGGCTTCTGATGAGAAACAAGACTTTAACCTGGGAAAATTTGTGCAAGAAAGGTTTCAAGGGACCCTCAAGATGCCCTATGTGCTTCGTGGAGGAGGAATCCCTGAACCACCTTTTCAACACCTGTGAATGGGTCTGCCAATTATGGGGATGGATGGAAGGGATTCTTAGCAGCTCTGATCATAATAGAGATTCCATTCACAGTATTGTACTGAATTGGAAAAAATACTTCTCCAACATACAAAGAGTCAATAGCATATGGAAATCGGTACCAGGGTTTTTACTATGGTCTATCTGGAAGGAAAGCAACCGCAGAATTTTCTTGGATGAACACAGGAACATTGATTTCTCAAAGGACAATATAATAACCAACATTCAACAGTTAATCCAAACGAAATGTAGAGAGGAAAGCAATGAAAAGCCGACAGCACGGGACTTACGTATTTTGAAAAGCTTTCGTCTGGAAGGGACCAGCAACATCATTGCTCCGAGACACAGAACGCAGCCATCCTCACAAAATGATAAATGGCAGCGTCCACCAGAAGGAGGTTTGAAGTTAAATTTTGATGGGGCTTCGAGAGGTAACCCCGGCATGGTAGGAATTAGAGGTGTTCTACGCAACCAGCATGGAGAAATTCTCCACATATATTATAAAGCGCTCGGGGAAAGCACAAATAATGAAATGGAGTTTGCAGCTCTAGAGCATGGTCTAAGAATTGTAAAATCCCTGCACCTCTGTAACATAACTTTGGAAGGGGATTCATCTCTGGTCATTTCCACAACTCAAAAAATGCAGCGAGGCACTAAGGCAAACAAAGCCACAAAGCATTGGCGGCTAGCCAAAGTCACGGAAAATATTGCAGAACTCATGGCTGGCATGAAAGGTCTAGTATTCCATGCGGTAAGACGTCAGGAAAACGGGCTGGCGGACTACCTGGAAAATTGTGGAGTAGACAGTTAGAACAGGGGTTGGGACAGCTGTTGGGAGGAGGTGGATTGCTCAAACTTGAAAACGCGATGCGTACAGCTGGCACAGCAAGACCTAAACGGTACCGACCGGGCCTGCCCGGCAACGATTTCTTTGTCCGACACCGTAAAAATGATACTTCGGGTAACGGCTGGGGTTATTATAACAGGATCTGGACGACTGGACAGTTGCGGCAGTGGTCATCATGGCGAGGGAGTGCCAGGCATGAGAACCATCAACTTGGTTCATGCCACGAGAAAATCCATAAAGACCGTTGGGGGAGAAAGGACAACTGCCTCAACCCTGATAGGAAGGCAATCAGAAACATTTATGAGATCGCAGGGGAAGGATTTGAGAGGTGTGCGAACACCCTCTGCATTAATGAAAATAGTACCACCACTCTGGATCGGAGGGGAGAGCATTTTCTAGAAAAATCTATGGCAAAAAGCTATTTAACCGAGAGTCATGGCTTGATTTCCTCCATCTCATTCCAAGGCTCTGCTAGCAACCATAACCAGCCTGTTAGCAGAAGTGCTCACCATGAGAATTTCAGAGGGAACCGTATGGATGCGGGGAGCTGCAGATGCGCTGCGGCCAACCGAGAATTACGCATAGCGCAGAACATGTATGAAACAAGAGCCTCAGCGAGAAGCAAATGTAAAATCGCGGAGATGGAGGCAGAAGTGAAATAGGAAGAAGCGCAGAAACAGGGAGGAGTCGCTGCGGAGGAGGTTGATTGGCTGACTGACCCGGGTACGCCCACCAAAAGAGAAACTCAATTTACTCGCACTAAGGTAGAGAGCTGGAGAATAAAGACTCTCCTGGAAAAGGCCCTCGAGGTTAAGGAAGATGGGAAGCAGTGCACTGGGAAGGGGCACCCCACTTCGGAAAATCAGTCAGCTGATCCTCCAGAAAGCCATGAGTTGTTGGAGTGTAGAATCACCGAAGCACAGGAGGGGGTGGAAGTGGTCAACAAGAAACTGACCTTGCTCATTAGATTGCTTCGGCAAAATCTGAGCCCGGATCCCCTCTTGCAGGAACAAAGGATGAAGGAGGCTCAGGATTTCCACTCCATGCAAGAAATGCAAGCCAAAGTTGACAGGCACATTCTGGATGTGGGCATAGATGCAGCAAGTCAGATTGGAGGCTTTCCGCGCCCTGGCGGACTTCCCTAGTCCCCTGTTTTTCTCTGTTTGGTTTCTTCTGTTACGGCTCTACGCCAGTTTATCTTGTCACTTTATTTTCACTATGTTTTATGTGCCGGCTTCGGCCCTATGCAAAGTAAATATGTTTTCTGTCCATGTCCCAGTTTTGACAGTGTCATGGCAATCTCTTTCTGTTTTCAAGAGCAAGCCACCCTGCGTGGTGTGTAGCTCGATTTTGGAAGCCCAGAGCTGGTAGACAATGAGGTTGAAATGATCCATCAAGCCGCCCTGCGTGGTGTTTATTTTGGTTTTGGAAGCCCAAAGCTGGTTGACAGCGAGGTTGAAATGGTCATCTAAGGTTTCCGTCTGCCTTGGCAGACTTTTTGTAAAATACTTTGTTCTTTAATATATATACTTCTGATTTACAAAAAAAAAGAAAGAAAATATTAGTATAGCACCTGTACTAGCACTGCCTGATCTACAAAGACCATTTGAGATCCAAACAGATGCCAGTGACTATGCCATGGGAGTAGTGTTGACATAGCATGGTAAGCCCATAGGATATCATTTTGAGACTTTTAATCCTGTAGTAGTTAACTATCCTACATATGATAAAGAATTGTATGCATTAGTTCAGAGTGTGAAAAAGTGGAAACATTACTTAATGGGAAAGGAGACAGTAATACATACTGATCATCAACCACTTCAATATCTACACTCCCAAACTAAGTTGCAGCAATCAAAACACTACAGATGGATGGGTTTTCTACAACAGTTTCATTTAGTCATCAGATATAAAAAGGGCATACATAACAAAGTTGCAGACATGTTATCTAGACCCATTATAAATGCATCTACTATACTTAAGAATAATTCTGTGCTACATGAAAGGTACATTGAACAATACGCTCAAGATATAGAATTTAGAGATGTATATGCAACTTTGAGTGAAGGTAAAAGAGTAGAAGAATTGGATTATCATGTAAAGGACCGACTCTTATACCATTGTGGGAAACTCTGCATTCCACAAACTGAGAGAGTAAAGATAATTAGGGAAGCACACACTTCTCTAATATTAGGTCACTTTGGGGTAAGTAAAACAGCTACACAGGTGCAAAGATTTTATTATTGGCCAAAAATGAATGAGACAGTTTCTAGATATGTAAGAGGGTGTACTATGTGTGCTAAAAGAAAGCCCAAGAATAGAAAACTAGGCTTGTACATTCCATTACCAGTTCCTTCTCACCCTTGGGAAAGTGTTTCCATGGATTTTGTTGGGGAACTGCCTAAATCTAGGAAAGATCATGATTACCTATATGTTGTTGTGGATAGGTTCAACAAAATGTTTATTTGATACCTTGTAATGAGAATATTGCAGTTGAACAGACTGCAAAACTGTTCTTTGAACATGTATGGGTTCATTTTGGATTACCCACTTCCATTGTATCTGACTGAGACACCCAATTTATGGGAAAGTTTTGGTCAAGTCTATGGGAACTGATGGACACCAAAATAAAGAAAAACATAGCTTTTCATCCATAAACTGATGGCCAAACCAGAATTAGTTAACAGGATAGTGATCCAGTTACTGAGAGGATATTGCAGCAAACATCCTAAGCTTTGGGATGAACACTTGTGTTATGTGCAACATGCTTACAACAAAGCAAAGCATTCTTCTACACAGAGATCTCCTTTTGAGACCTATTTTGGTTTCACACCAAGGTCTCCTTTGGATTTTGTCTTTGGTAAAGATACCATGGTTGAAAAACACAATGATGTGGACAAAGCAACTAGGTTCATTGAACAAATCTAGGAGATCCACCAGGTAGTACAGGAATAGTTGGAAAAGAGCCAAGCCAAATACAAGGCTAGGCATGACAAGCATTGGATGGAGCATAGTTTCCAAGTTGGTGACCAGGTCTAGCTGTATATCAGCAAGGACAGGATGCAAGGTGAAGGTAAAAAGCTAAAGCCTATCAGGTATGGACTCTTCAAAATACTTGAGAAGATTGGTGAGAATGCTTTTCGCCTTGATCTACCAGCTTACATGCACATCGACTCAGTCGTAAATGCAGATTGCTTGAGATTGTTTGAACCTTCTCTAATTGAGGATCGTGAAGAGCAAAGTCAATTGCCTTCTATTGATGACTTGCTACCTGAATATCTTAATGAATTGCAGGAAGACATAGTGCTAGACAGGAAGGTGAGGACAACGTGCAGAGGAGATGTTGAGTACCTCAGAATTGGGCTCAAAGTTTCAAAGCTAAGCAGTGCAAAGTGGATTGAGATTGGACAAGTGAGGCAATTGTACCCTCACTTAGTCGATGCTTGAAAACCAACCTTTGGTGGTCCAAAATCTTTTCAGCGGGAAGGCCATGATCCGAATTGGATCCATGAAGAATAATCAGAGATTAATGGCTATATCAAATCAGGATAAAACTTCATATTCAAATAGCATAGAGCAATTAGAAAGACCTTTGAACAGCGGCAGTTGGCAGCCAGTGTGGAACGATGAGGACCTCGGTCAAAGTGCGTTGACCGAGGCCCATGGAGACTATGCAGGAGGTGAAGCTAGCCCCTGGGAAGCTCGAATCGGGAAAAGGAGGCAGTTTTTGATGCACGATTAGCACTAATTGCACATCGCCAGGAAAAAGCCCTCGAGAAGGAGAAGCCCTGAGCGCTCGGTTGCATGGGAGCTGGGGAAACCGTGGGGAAAAGGCTAGAGGCAAAGGCGGGACTCGAGCTCCAAAAACTGATAGTATTTATCAGGGACCCTTAGGCAGTAAGTAGATTTGGTGAAAAAGGAGCGATTCCACTCAGCGCCCAATGCATGGCAAGCAGAGGAGAGAGAAAACCACCACTCATCCCGCGCTAATAGTCGAGCAAGTAAACCGCGTGAAATGAGCGAAGGGCATCGGATCTAGGGGCTCTAGATCTAATGGCTAAGATCGTGCCCAATGGGAAAGCCATAATCAACAGGGGATTAAGCCGCAATCTATAAGAATTTGATGTCTGATTTGACTGCCAAGGAGGTAGATGACTCATTCCATGATGTGACCAAAGAATCGAACCGACGAGGAAAAAGCTGGTGCAGTTTGTAGGAGGACAAGTGGCCACTCCCTGTGAGCCTGATGATGGTGCCAAGACAGGGAACTCCAAGCGAAGCCGCGGTAGGTGATTTGACAGAGGTGGAAGGGGAATCAAACAGCCATGAGATTAACTGGATTTAAAGCCATGAACAGAGAACAGAAAGGACACGGAGAGGAAGAACCAAAAGAAGAAGGCGAAGACAGAGAAGAGAAAAACCAGTGAAGCAAAAGGCAGAAAGAAGACAGAGGGTCGAGCTGACCAAAGGCAGTGTCAAGCACCAAAGAGCTTGAGAGATTCAAGCCATCCCTGAGAGGATCTATCAGGACTGAGCACCACACAGGGCTCCTTCCATTGTAGACCAGAGAGGTCAAAGAGTTGGTAAGGCAAAGAGTCTATGTACTCTAATGGCTTGGGGAATCCAAGAACCACCCTGCCAAGCAATTCTGTTTCAAGAGACTCATATTGAGATCCTTCATTGTAATTCTATACTTTAAGAAACAACAAAAGAAGGCCACCACTGAGAGTTTGACCAGAGATGTAGCTCTGGAGGATAGGGTGAACTCCTTATTAATTTCTTGTGTTCTTGTATTTGCTTACTATGTTTCTCTGTTGTTTTCCATTTCAAGTGTCTGTGTATTCACAATCTGATTGATCCATTGCCTAAATAACATAAACACACACCAAAACATGAGTATGTAATACCTTCATTCAATAATTCTTAATTGAGATCACTCATAGGGTGATTTTCAGATCATGGCCCTATAGGCCCATTGAACCGCTGGTATGCGTAGGTCCCAGTCAATTCGTCTTGCCTGGTGAACTTTGTTCATGATTCCACAGATCTTTTTGAATGCCCCAACATGGAATTTTTTTCGCCTTTCCTGCTGCAGCGTCTGGTTATGATTTTCGAACCTTAGTCTAGGATGTGCTTGCACAACACACGTCTGCACCCATCGACACAGGTGGGTGCGCAAACTGCTTCATCCTGGCTGCCCCGCTCTCATTTGACATTGGGGACTTCCAAACTGTAAGCACATCCATCTTCTACATTCGAGTCAGTTTCCAATAGTCTGCCAGTTTCCAATAGTCTTCTGATGTGTACTCCACCATCATACGGGTGTCACGTGCAACGCCCATTCCAATGCACTGTACCGCTACTATTCCAGTACTGCACTTTCAAATTTGTCTAAGAATTCATCCACCACTGTTACCCCATCATATGTTGGCAGTTCCCTTGCCTTTGTTGTTACACAACACATGGATTTAATCATCATGTTACAATTCAACGTTGTCACTTCGTGCAACCGATTCTGCTAGCATTCTACTTCTTCATCGGAATCCTAAGTACAGGAAATGTCGCGTTCCCATGAGATTCTCCCATCTGCAGTCAGGTTCACCTGATCCTGGTCTTACACCATGATCTGATAAATGCAATCTAGCTCATCCTCATTGTCATCATCACGCACAGGTTCAGTGTAGCGTGCTCCTTCGACTGGATCTAGCGGAATTACTACGCGTAGGGAATTTTTCTCAAATATCATCTTCCGCTTCTTCAAGTTGATGACTCCATTCATATCAGTGGCCCAGTCTATTCCTAGCAACGTGGGATAAGGGTTGCTGTCATCCACAATCTCTATCACTTCAAAGTCTGTCTACATGGTCGCGCCTTCGATATCAATTGTTACCCCTTGCAACCTCCCCATGGGAAAAATCTTCTGTTAGTTCATCATTCATAATTGAATAGGGGACCACTATAATGTGGGCTTGCCCATGTGTTCCCATGTCTGCTTTGGTAACACATTTGCATCTGAACCCAGGTCTAGGATTACTTGATCCATTTCATACTCGCCAATTTGTGCCGTTAATCTCATTTCCCTCCTAGTGTGCAATGTATTCTTTCCTAGTTTCCAAACTATGCACGGTTCACCTGACCCTACACACCTAGTTATTAAATCCTATAGTACTTTAACTACCCTATTAGCATGCAACAACTTCATGCATATCTCCAAAAAGGTAGTAAGCATCGAAGGATCCATTCCTATCTCTAGTTGATCCTTACTACCTGATGTAGAGGCCTCCGTGAAGCTCTTCTTAGCTTCCATAAACGTCTCTTTTGCATGTTCCAAGTCTATTGGGTTATGTTATATTCTTTCCACGTAGTTAACAAGGGTTTTGAAGGGCACCCGTAACCCCACTTTATGGGGTCTAGGGCAGTGCCCCGGAAAATTTTGGTTTTGGATCCTATGTTAGGTTGGGTGGACCCACCCATGGTTTTGTGCACGATTTTCACACATGTTTTTGGGACGTGATGGTTTTCAGTCCATGGTGTTGGATGCGATGGTTTTCAGTCCATGCTATTGGATGCTTCAACATGTATAAATATGTATTGTAACATTGAAAGGAACATAATGAAAAATCAAGCTGGTAGTCCTGGTTTTGGGATCCAGGGGAAAATATCTGTGTATATGTGTTTTATGTGTTATGATCTCACATTTTTTATTTTCTGTGTTTTAGAATTTGTATGCAAGTAATTTCTGTATGGGGTTAAAACCTACATTTGGTATCAGAGTTGTTTTGGCTTCAAGGGGATGCCTTTGTTGCTAAGGGGTTGCTCAGGGCTGTGGAGACCCTATTAGTGGGAGATCTGCGAGATCGATTCTGGTGGTGAAGAGATGGCGAGTAGTGGAAAGATAGAGATAGAGAATTTTAATGGTTAGAGTTTTGAGTTGTGGAAACTCAAGATGGGGACTGTGGTGGATAAAGACCGTGGATCGTGGTAGTTCGGGTATAAACCAATGGGAGTGTCGTATGAAGAATGGAAGAGTTGGATTGGAAGGAAAAGAGCACAATAAGATTGTGTGTCTCAGATTCAGTATTGCTGAATGTATCAAGGGAAGCTATGGCGAAGGCTTTGTGGGACAAGTTAGGGACTTTGTACCATTCCCAGTCTTCTAGTGAATAAACGATTCTTGGAAAAAAGTTGTATAACCTGAGGATGAAGATGGAGATCAATGATAGAGCATCTGAAGCAATTTAATACTATGGTAAGTCAGTTAGCATCTGTTGATATTAAAATTTCAGATGAAGATAAGTGCATCAGTTTTTTGTGTTCTCTACCAGATTCGTGGGATAGTCTAGTTATTGCAATAGGTAGCGATGCAACTGCCTTGTATTTTGATGAAATAGTCTCATCCTTGCTGACGGAGGAGATGAGACGGAAAAATATGGAGAGCCAAAATGGTGATGCCTTGACTATATGAGGGCGGACCCATAACAGAAACAAAAATAAGTCATCGAGTGGGAGATCTAAATCTAAAGGGAGATCTAAATCTTCAGGAAAACCTGTAAAGGTGGTAAGCTAGAAATGTGGAAAGGAAGGACACTACAAAAGGGACTATAAATCTAAAGCTCTTGACAAAGGAAAGGGATCTGATGAGGCTCCTTCTACAAAGGCAAAAACCACCTCAGATGAAGGTGGGGATGTGTACTTGGCTTCTTCAAGTAAACATGTAGATCATGAGGCATGGTTGATTGACTCAAGTGAATCCTTTCACTTCAATCCCCATAGAGAGTGGTTCTATGAGTATGATAGGAAGGCTAGAATCGTTGGTTGCGGAAAAGTAGAGTTGAAGTTGCAAGGTGGAAGGGTTAGAATGCTTCCATGTGTTCTACATATTCCTGCATTAGCTAAAAATCTAATTTATGTTAGCAAGTTGGATGATGTAGGTGTAAAAACAATGTTCGAGAAGGATAGCTGCAAGATGGTTTAGGGAGCAATAGTATTGATGTGGGGAGTTCGGATTGGAACTATGTACAAGCTGCAAGGTAGCACCATTATTGATGGGTGCAATAGTTTTGTGGTTCCTGAAGGTGGAGCAGAAAATCTAGTGGTCTCTAGAGAGAAGACCATGTTGTGGTATCAAAGGCTTGGACATATTAGAGAAAAGGGCCTTCGGATACTTCATGGTAAAGGTATGGTAGAAGGTATGAGTAATAACTCTCTGGATTTTGATTTATGTGAAAATTGTGTATATGGGAAGAAAAATTAGGTGAGTTTCCCCTCTAGTAGTAAGAGGGCGAAATAGATATTAGAACTTGTGCACGGTGATGTGTTTGGACCTGTGAAGGTTCCATCACTGGGTAATTCTATGTACTATGTATCATTTATAGATGAATTCTCAAGGAATACATGGATATATTTCC
>APFE030259850.1:250801-363446 GCA_000404065.3 Pinus taeda
TACCTGGTCAACAGGTCACCTTCATCAGCATTGGAGGATAAGACTCCATAAGAGGTATGGACTGGTAAGAAACCCTCTTTCACATCTAAGGGTATTTGGATGTGATGCATATGTACATGTTCCAAAGGAGAAACGAACCAAGTTGGATAGTAAATCTGAAAAGTGCATCTTTATTGGGTATAAGGATGGTTTAAAGGGTTATAAGCTTTGGAACCCAGTAACAAGGAAGGTTGTGTACAGTCGAGATGTGGTGTTCAGAGAGGTGAAAGAGGTTATTAAACATGAAGTCCAACCAAAGGAACCTGTGAAGATAGAGTTTGAACTAAAGGAGGAAGAATCAGACTCTGTAGCAGAGGAGGAATCAGAAGATGAACACAAACTCTAGCTGTGAGAAGATCAGTTCGAGAAAGAAGGCAGCCTGAAAGGTATAGTCCATCTGCTTTCTATTCAAATTTTGCTTTATCTATTATTGACAATGATCCTAGAACATTGAAGGAAGCAGTGGATTTAGAGGATGGAAAACTCTGGAAAGAGACCATGGTTGATGAAATGGCATATTTGCACAAAAATGAGGCTTGGGATTTGGTGAGTTGTCGGCTGGAAGGAAACCCATTGGCAGAAAATGGATGTTCAAAAAGAAGACAAATGCAGAAGGAAAAGTGGTGAAATACAAAGCTTGGTTGGTAGCAAAAGGTTATTCCCAAGTGCCGGGAATTGATTTTGGTGATATTTTTTCTCCTGTTGCCAAGGTAACTTCTATTAGATTACTTTTATCTATTGTTGCTGCTTTTGATTTTGAGATAGAACAGATGGATGTGAAGACAACATTTCTTCACGGGGATTTGGAAGAGGAATCTACATGAAGCAACTTGAAGGCTTTGCGGTGAAGGTTAAGAAAGAACTAGTATGCAAGTTAAAGAAGTCTCTGTATGGGTTAAAATAGTCACCATGGATGTGGTATCAGAAATTATTTGATACATTTATACGGGGACTCGGCTTCACCAGATGCAAAGCAGATCACTGTGTGTATTTTAAATTAATTGGTGACCGTGTTATTTATCTGGTCTTGTATGTGGATGATATGTTGCTGGTTGGAAATGACAAAGAAATTATCCAAGATTTGAAGTCCCAATTGTCCTCCAAATTCGACATGAAAGATCTCGGTGCTGCAAACTATATTTTGGGCATGGAAATTAAAAGAGATCAGGAAAAGAGGAAGCTCTGGTTAAACCAGAGGAAGTATGTCGAGACAATACTGCAGAGGTTTAATATGCAGGATAGTAAACCGGTGAAGGTTCCTATTCCTATAGGTGTGAGTTTATCTGCTGAACAATGTCCCAAGACACAAGAAGAGGAAGAGGACATGTCTCGTGTTCCATATGCAAGTGTAGTCGGTAGCCTAACATATGTAATGGTCTATACTAGACCAGACATTTCACATGCAGTGGGAGTATTGAGCAGGTTGATGTCAAAACCAAGAAAGGAGCATTGGACAGTAGTGAAGTGAGTTTTCAGGTATCTGCGTGGCACTAGTGATTATGGTCTGTGCTACCAAGGAAGACCAGGATTGGATAGATTGTGGGATATTCATGGCTTTGTTGATTCAGACTAGGCTGGAGATTTGGATCAGAGAATATCTACAAGTGGGTATGTGTTTAACCTATTTGGAGGTGCAGTCAGTTGGATGAGTAAGAAACAATCTGTAGTGGCAATATCAACTACAAAGGCAGAATACATGGGAGACACTCATGCAAGCAAGGAAGCATTTTGGTTGTAGATATTGTGTTCAAGTATGGGGTTAGTACAGGAAGCTATAATGATAGACTGTGACAGCCAAAGCACAATTTTCTTGGCAAATAACCTTGCATATCATTCAAAGACAAAGCACATTGATGTTCAGTATAAATTTGTGAGGGATATGATAGAAGACAAAAAGGTGTTGCTGGTAAAGGTGGAAACTTTGAAGAATACTACAGATTCATTGACAAAATCTATGAGCTCTGAGAAGTTCTGTTGGTGTAGAGAGACAATGGACATTTTAGGGTTGGGAAAATGACTAACCTCTCTTGTGGCCCCTTGTGGAAAGAAAAAAACAAGTGGGATAATGTTGGGTTATGTTATATTCTTTCCACGTTGTTAATATGGGGTTTAAAGGGCACCCGTAACCCCACTTTATGGGGTCTAGGGCAACGCCCCGGAAAATTTTGGTTTTGGACCCTATGTTAGGTTGGGCGGACCCACCTATGGTTTTGTGCATGATTTTCACACATGTTTTTTGGACGCGATGGTTTTCGATCCATGGTATTGGATGCTTCAGCATGTATAAATATGTATTGTAACATTGAAAGGAACATAATGAAAATCAAGCTGGTAGTCCCAGTTTTGGGATTTAGGGGAAAATCTCTGTGTATATGTGTTATGATCTCTCATTTTTTATTTTCTGTGTTTTAGAATTTGTATGCAGGTAATTTCTGTATGGGGTTAAAACCTACAAAGTCAAACTTAGTTTCCTTTGTAGGAGCCTTGCGAACCCATGTATCTTCCTCGGGCTGCTTCCCCTTATATTTCCCTATGGCTGCGCCGCTTCTGAGTGCCATATTCACATTTGGGTCTTCTTCGCACGATTCAGACCTCATCATTTGAATATTCTGCATTGAAGTAGGTTGAATTACTCCTTTCTCACGCATCCGTGTGATCAACGTAGGAGAATCTACTGCTTCATGATCAAACTGAGCACAGTATGAACAAGATAGTCTCATTAGGTTTGTACAATCGCATGTGTAGTGCCCTGGTCCTCCGCAATTGTAACAAATTAACTATCTGCGGCCCCTTCCTGGCCTCATTCCTCCTCGTCCTCGACCTCGCCCTTGAAATCCACCGCACGCCATTCTTGCCACTGGGTTAAGGGCTTTCGTTTCTATCTACATCTGATAGGCTGGGGTCCGATCCATCATTAACTCACAGCTCTGACAAGTACGCTCGTCGTGGCCCACCGACCTATAGAAATTAAAAAACAATTGATGGGGTGTCGTTGTAAACTTTTGCAACAAATGACATTTATCCTTTATAACACATATTTCATTAAATTTGGAAATATTTTATTACAAGGACATCACTAGAATTGAGCTTTTTGGTTATTTTGAAATTCTACATCCACTATTTACTTCCAAATTTATGAAATTTGAGTTTTATGTTCTTTCCTCTTATTTGACAGATCGCGCACAATAGCACAGGTGTCGTACTTGGCCCTGCCTATGCCTTTGTTCTCAACGACATTGGTCCCCCTCTTGCCAAGTAGTTCGTGAATACTGGAGAATGGTCTTTGTCATGGCCCTGGCCTTTGCATTTTATGCACCACACTTCTTCGTGCGCCTTTGGCCGTGGCGCCCTCTCCTGCTTCAAACTCTGCATCTCCAAGCATAGATTTTGTAGTTATGCATGGATTTTTTGGACTCCCAATCCCGGATCCTGTATCGTCGTTTCATGCAACCTTGTCATCATTTCCAATGCTTCAGCTTGGGTTGAAAGCTTCTGCTATGATAGTGTCATCCTCAGGTGTGGTGTCAAAGACACCACGAACCATGCGCGGTGTTGCGCATTCGTCAGCATCATATTAGCTTCACGGACCGTACTCTTTAGCCTCTGATTTAGATCCTAGGGGGTCTCGCTTGGAAGCATCATAATTTCTTTAAATCCGATGATTGACTATGTCTCTGATTTAAGCTGCCTAAATTCTCTGTTCAGTGCATTCTAGATCTCCGCTATTCCTGCATTTGGGTGATCATTAGAGTGCTTGATATACCATGTTAGTGCGCGATCCTGTAGTGTGCTCACCATTGTGGCCTTCTTAATGTTTTCATCCATGACCCCTTGTGCTTCCCACACTGCTCTTACCACAAACCAAAACTAGTTCGGATCCTCATTCCCTACTCCTCTGAATACGGATAGCTTGATCACACTTGCCATGCTAAACTGTGGGGGTGGTGGAGGTGGGGTGGGTGAGGATGGAGGTGAAGTAGGTGAAGTGGGTGATGGCATAAGTCGAGGTGATAACTGCGGAATGCACTGCCTTATCAAACTAACTGCACTTCTCGAAGAAATCTAAGTGAGCTCCTCCTTGCTCTCTTATGAAGGTGAAATTAAGGGACTGTTTCCTAAGTCCTTGGTACCTTTGTAAATCTTTCCACTTCACATCGTTCCAAACATTAATGTATTCGCATCACCCGTTTTTCACATAACATCATCTTAATCTAGGTATTCAAGGATTTAATGTACCTACCTCACGGTCCCTTGATAAAACGTTGTTTTGCTTCGCTATAGCTCATGGTCGTGTCTACTGCGAACTCAGTGATAAATCCCCCTATTATCTAGTTGAGCCAATGGTCCATAGCTCGCATGATCTTATCTTCTGATGCCTCTAGTCTGCATACTAACTCTGGAGTCCACATTATCAGTTGGTCAAGCTTACACCTTCCCTGGCTTTTGACTAACCTCGTGATCCACTCATATAGTCAGAAGGAAAGGATGCGAAGAATATCTCGTGGATTTCCATACACAAGTAGTAATCTAGCCACCTTTTCTCAGATATCTTTGGAGTTATGTTTTCCTGTATCACGAACTCGTGAAGCTTCTTGTCCAACCACTCTTCAATTTCCTTATTTATTGGGTTCCAGTGGCACAACATCAGACATCCCTTAGGCAGATCCCGGTCCGGGCAATGAAACCATTTGTTGGCTTGTTGGGGCCTGACCCAGGTTCAGAAGTGATTTAGCCAAACAAATCCTGAAACTAAAGTCATGTCGGCAACAGTCCATGGTGCGTGGATTGAGGTCTCACCCGAGGTAGTATGGGAGGGTGCTGGAACCAGGGTTCCACACCCTAGGGATGTCTTGATGAAGGCTAGGAAGTTCACGAACTGATCCTGCGCGCTTGCGCTACTTCGCGCAGTCGTCTGTCCTTCGCAACTGCTTCTGCATAGCTCTGTAACTAGCATGAAGAGGGATTGTCTAGATCCTCATTCCTTACTGAGCTTTTATTATAGATCTTAACTTAATTATGTGGGCCCAATATTCTCATTAATCATTCAACATTCATAACAAGTGCGCGTAATGATAAAAAGTAAAGAGATGCATAAACATATCAGAAGCATAGACACAGAATATTCCACAAGTAACTTATCTTTTATTAATCCTCTGTTCAGATACAATTCCAACTCCGCCCTATGCACTCAGCTATAGGGGTCCGCACACACAGTTGTGGACTCTACCAGGCCTCTGCGCACTCAACTGCAGAGCCTCTTACTACTACTACAACCTAAGACTCAAACTTATAGACTCAAAGTGAATTCCTTATCCCAAAACCATATTCTTTTAAAGCTAAGACTTAAAAACTGCTTTCTACACTAAGAGCCTCGCTCTATTTATACAATCCCATGGTCCGCGGACCATGGGTAGGCCAACACATTCTATATGAAATTACATTATTTTAGGGTGGACAACCCTAGACTCTCATGCTCAGTGGCCACATTTTGCAGGGTCTTTACATTACTTTAACCAAAACTCAGGCTTTAAGCCCCAAAAACCTACTATGGGGGGATCCACTACCCAACATTGGGTTCCAAATATAAACTTGCAATGCGTAGCTTTTGTGTGTTTTGAACATTATGGAGATCAAAATATTGCTCCATCTATAGTACCCATGTTACGAGATCCTTGCCATCAAAATTCCTCATATCGGTCTTTGGAACATGGTGGGTCTTCAATCCAACATTAGATTCTATGAAATCATGATTAATATTTCTTTTGTTCTCAGCATGAGTTTTTTTTACTACCCTTTCGCCAGTAGTAATTTTTTTTGTAGCAACTTTGTCAAATCTATTTTCAAATCTTCCATGTTGCCTTTAAGTTTTTCTTCTATACCATCCATATTAGCTTCCATGCCATCCATATTAGCTGCCATTCTATTCTTTAAATGATCCATATTAGCTTCAATTAATTTTTGTGAGAGTGAAATTTGTTGCACTTGGCCTCGTAATTTTGATATATCGTGTTGCATTTCTTCCTCTTCTTCATGTGTCATACTAGATATTTCTGGTTGCTTACTAGGTGTTTCCATTTTATTTCTTCAAGTAATCAATGAATGATAATTATGTTTCACAATTCCGTTTGGATCACTTCAAACTACTTTCTCAAACAAAACACATGCAAATTTAAAAAAACTACACACCTATTTTTTTTCTATTTATATGAACTTGATCTTGAAATGACTGTAACTCTATAATTTTGGATCTATTTTTGGCATTATGATATAGGCATTGTCCTTGATGGCAACTCACTTAGATGAAGGTTTACAGTGCAACAGGTCAATAGCAAAGGATTATAGATTAGACTCCAAAGAATGAAGAAAGAGAGGTATACGCTGGTTCACTTTGTCCAAGGCGCGTATACATGCAGTTTAATAGAAAAAAAGTAGCGTATAACATATACACCCACTTTCACAGGAGGAAAGCACGTACATGTTGGAAAACCAAGTTTTTTGGTCCAAGGTAATTGATCCGAGGCATTTGGTCCAAGGTATTGACCCTAGGTATTGGGTCCAAGGTATTCGTCCTAAGTGGTTTTGGTCCAAGGTATTGAGAAATGCCTAAGAGTATATAAGAAGGAGAAGATCATTAGGCCAAGGTGTGCAAGAAATGAGATTCTAAGGAATACTTCTATCTGAAGTATATATTATGTTGCAGGGTCTTGTTTGGGATTGGTTTTGAAATATTCATGTGCACCTTGAGTTCAACATTGGATCAGGAATCATGAAACTTCAAATGACTTATTCTTGAATGATCTGATATTGGTTGAGACCAAATCTGATGTTTTGCACCTATTCTAGTAGTTATCTATCATGATTTGGGTTTGTCTGAAGTCTGGAATTGCAGCAAAGTTCTAAGTCAAAATTTGTATATTTGTATGTAGGTTCGTCTCGGCCAAAGGGTGTATACATGTAGGTTTGACTCTTTCAAGTAGCGTATACCAAAAAAAAAAAAAAAACAAAACTAACTAACTAACTAACTAACAAAAAAACAAAAATAAAAACAAAACAAAACAAAAACAAAACGAAAAAACAAAAAAATATTTTTAGATCTAACTGATCTATCTGATCAAATTTTGTTGTTTTATTACTGTCTAGCAATGAAGTCTTCCTAGATCTGAATATAGAACTGTTGTATAAGGAAATTGAGTCTGATTGACTGACTGATTGAGAAGGAAGGGTGATCCTTGTTGCTATCTATTTTGAACTCTGTAATATGACAGTAGATCTTCAGAACGTCACTAATTAGTATAGTCTGTGGTTCAAAAGTTCATGATTCAGTATCTTTAGAGATATACGCAGGTTGGATTAAAGGAAGTAGCGTATACACGCAGGTTGGGTTCAACCAAGTAGTGCATACACTCTAATGCACGATCTTTGAGGTTACAACTAGTTCTGGATGATGATGCAGGGTTCTAGGTTCAACACAGTGTTCTGGTGTCAGTGATCTGATTATTCAAATTAACTGAATATTGGTTGATGTAGTTTAATTTTAAAAGGATTTGATGGGTCCAATGTGAAAATTTGATGAAACATGGCCTTCAGCTTGTGATGTTGTGATCCAAGAGTATCTAGTATGAAAATTCATGAAACGTGGTCCCTAGTGGAAGGGTGGATTTTTCTGTAGGCTGGCACCTGCGTACTAGTAATCATATTGGCTAGTACAAGAGCTAGGGGGTGGTAGCTCCCTTCCAGTAGAAGCTGGAAAATGGGAGAAGGTTGTAACCTTCTGCAGGTAGAAGCCTACGTACTGGAATGAGTCTACACCAGTACAAGATTGTCAACATATTTTCTTATTATTAAAAGAAGACAGAGACGACAGTAGCAGGTGGTTTTTACCCATATTGGGTTTCCACCTTAAATCTTGGTGTTCACGTGTGTTGCTTATGTGTGATGCTTTATTCTACTTTTACTGCATTGTCTAATGAATCTTTGATATACTGGTTTAAGCTCAACACATGATAAACTGTCTAAATCACAAGTTCTCTACATATACGTTGTATTATTTAAGCATAGTCACGTGTACATGTTAGTTCACTTCACTAAAGTAGCATATATAAATATGTTTGGGAAATAAAATATTGATCTAATAATACTCATTCACCCCCCTCTCAGTATTATTTCCAACAATTGGTATTAGAGCAGGTCTTCAGAAGAAGCTTAATCGCTTGAAGGGAGATCCATCAACATGAATAATCAAGAAAGCATGGGATCCATTAGACCACCAATCTTCGATGGGAGCAACTTTGTTTATTGGAAAATAAGAACCAAAACCTATCTACAAGCGCTTGGAACGAATGTCTAGGAAATTGTTGAAGGAGGATATACATTTCCAACAGCAATCTCTATAGATACGGCAGGTAAAAAGAAATATGAAACCAATGCCAAAGCTGTCAATACTTTATTGGGAATTCTGTCATAATTAGAGTTTGTCAAAGTCATGCAGCGCAAATCAGCCAAAGAAATATGGGCCAAAACCATTCTGAGCTATGAAGGAGACTCTCAGGTAAAACATGTTAAGCTTCAAACACTCAGAATTCAGTATGAAACTCTTAAGATGCATAGTGATGAAAGTATAGCTAGTTACTTCCTACGTATAGATGAGGTTGTCAATTGTATGAAGAATTTGGGTGAAGAAATTAACAAAGTTACCTTAGTTGAGAAAGTTTTGAGATCCTTGTCTGCTAAATTTGAATCCAAAGTGTCTATAGAAGAAAAACAAGATCTAAAGAGTATCACTATGACGCAGCTTCACAGAATCTTAACTACCTTTGAGATGAGAAAAGGAGGACCATCAGATATGAGAGAAGCCACATTCAAATCTTCAACAAAAGGAAAGGAAGAACACAATGAATCAGGACATATTTCAGAAGAATAAGATGAGGTAAACTCTGTCAAAAAGCTTAACGGGGTTCTGGAAGGTTTAGAGGTAAGTTACCCTTCAAATGCTTTTCTTGTGGCAGAGTCAGTCATTATGCTACCAGATTTCCTGATAAAGATAAATTTGAAAAAGGAAAGGAATATGAAAAAGGGAATAGAAAACAAGTTGTGAATGAAAGGAGTTACTATACTCATGAAGATACTGATGGTTTATCTAATAGTGATGAAGATGACACTGGACAAGATTACAGACTTCTCATGGCTTATGACGACAATAATTTTTGGGATGCTTTAGAAGAGGAAGACCTTCATGAAGAAATATCTAAACTCAAAATCTGTTTAGATGAAAAGAATATGATTATAGATACCTTGACATACCAACTTGCTAAAAAAGAAAAACACAATGAAAAACTAGAATGTGAAATTATGGGTCTAAGAAAGGATCTTGAGAAAATGAAATCTCTCAATCTTAGATTTGCTGAAGGATCAAAAACTTTAAATGAAATTATCAAAGTTCAACGTTCTCCTCTTATAAAGATAGGTCTTGGATATACTGAAGAAGCATCTGAATCACAAAAGCCGTCAAATTCCACCAAAAGCTATCTTGATGCAGCAAAGACCATTGAATAGTATGACAATCGTTAACAAAATCATAAAGCAAATCACCAAGTAAATCAGACACAATTGAATCCAAGGATGAATATAAGCCACAACCAACCTCAGGTAAATCATACTCAATTTTCTCCAAATATGAATATCAAACGAAATTACAATCAGTAGGTCAATAGATTCGATAGACACAAGAACTTCTTCAATGGGAAATGTTTTTCATGTCATAATTTTGGACATAAATCTGCTCAATGTATTGCTTACAAAACCATCATGACTAGAGAAGCACGAAATCAAAGGAATGTAACAGGGATCAAGAAAAGTTCCTATAATAACTTTTCTCTTCTTGAAAATGAAATAGAATGCTCAATCTATAACAAATTTGGTCATGAAGAATATGAATGCAGGAGAAAATTTTGGCAAACATCTCAAAAGGAGAAAACTCCATTAAATCCAAAGATATGGCGAAGGAAATAATCTCAAACAGAAAGATGTGGTATAGCCTTGTATGTAGAAGGACAAGAAAATCAGTGGTACATCAACAATGGATGCTCAAAACACATGACAGGTGACAAGGAAAAACTTCATTCATATAATGCCTTAGAAAAGGAAAGGAATGTCTCATTTGGAAATGACACTCCTGCTGTCATAAAAGGTAAAGGCTCTATTTTCTTTAAAGAAAAGGTTAAAGTTTGAAATTTTATGTATGTAGACGGTTTAAAGCATAACCTATTAAGTGCCAGTCAAATGTGTGATCAAAGAAATGAAGTGGTGTTCCAATCAAATGGATGTGTTGTTCATGAGATTGATAAAGGAGAGACCGTGATCAAAGGTACAAGAACTCTAAACAACTTATATATAATCAAGGGAGGACAAAAACAGTGTTATCTAAGCAAAAATGATGAAAACTGGTTGTGGCATAGAAGATTGGGACATCTAAGCTTTTCTCAGATAAGAAAATCATGCAAATTCAAGGTTGTTCATGATCTTCCAGAAATCAACATCCTAGAAAATACAATATGCAAACCATGTCAAATCGGCAAGCAAACTAGAGTTCACTTCATGGAAAAAGAAGGGTCAACTAGTAAGCCTCTTGAACTTGTCCATACTGATTTATGTGGACCATCAAGGAAAAATTCACCTCATGGAGAAGAATACTTTATTTTGTTCATTGATGATTTTTCCAGAATGTGTTGGATAGTCTTATAAAGCATAAATATGAAGCTTTTGAAAAGTTCCAAGCCTTCAAAGCTTTGGCTGAAAATGAATCAAATCGAAAAATCAAATGCCTCAGATCTGATCGAGGAGGAGAACTTACCTCGGATGAATTCTTTGACTTTTGTGAACAACATGGAATTAAAAGGCAATTCTCCACCGCAAGGACTCCCCAACAAAATGGTGTGGTAGAAAGAATGAACAAAACAATTCAACGAATGGCTCAAGCTATGCTAGATGAATCTGGAACTCCTGCAACCTTTTGGGGTGGAGCTGCATTCGCTGCCATAACTATTCTCAACCAAGAAAATGTTCTGGTAAATAGCACTCAAACTCCACATGAACTTTGTTATGGTAAGAGTCCTACTGTAAAATACTTTAAAGTTTTTGGAAGAAAATGTTATATCGAAAGGACTGATGAAAAACTTGGTAAGTTTGAACCCAGAGCAGATGAAGGTATTCTTCTTGGTAATTCTTCCAGAAGTAAAGGATATAAATGTTATAATAAAAGACTTGGAGAAATTGTTGAAATCATTGATGTTGTAGTTGATGGATGTTGTAGTTGATGAAGCATGCAAAAATCTAAAACAGATAAAATCAACAGAAGATTATGACAATGAAGAAGATGGGGATTATTTTCCCACATCAAATCGAAATCATATTGAATAAGAAACCAATGAAGCACCAGAAGAAGAGATAATGGTAGAAGAAAAGACTCCTTTTAGGTATGTTCAGAAAAATCATCCAGAAACTCAAATTTTAGGGGAAAAATAGGCAGGTGTACATAAAAGAACTATTACAAGGACCTCAAGCTATCTAGCATTACTATCCTCCACCGAACCTCAAAATGTAAAAGAAGCATGCAAAGATTAAGGTTGGGTCAAGGCCATAGATGAAGAACTTGAGCAAATTTAAAAAAAAAATACTTGGGAATTAGTTCCTAGACCTCATGATAAAAATATTATAGGAACTAAATGGATATTAAAAAACAAGCTGAATGAAAATGGAGAAGGCATTAGAAACAAGGCCAAACTTGTTTGTAAAGGGTATGCTCAACAAGAAGGTATAGATTTTGAAGAAATCTTTGCACCTGTTGCTAGACTTAAAGCCATAAGGATGTTTCTTGCTCTTTCTAGCTTTCAGAAATTCAAAGTATACCAAATGGATGTAAAATCAGCCTTCCTGAATGGAGATTTAGAAGAAGAAGTTTATATTGAATAGCCAGAAGTATTAATTGGAAATGATGCAAAACTTGTCTGCAGACTCAAAAAGGCCCTCCATGGTCTGAAACAAGCTCCAAGGGCCTTGTATTATCGCCTTGAAAAATATCTATACCAACAAGGTTCTACAAAATGTTCAACAGATAGCAATCTATATACAAAGATTGAAACTAATAAATTACTAATTATTATTGCTTATGTTGATGATATCATTTTTGGTAGCAATGAAGAATCCATGAGTCGGGATTTTGCTTTAGTAATGCAACAAGAATTTGAAATGTCCTTGCTTGGTGAACTTACCTATTTTCTTGGTCTACAAGTTCAACAAAATAGAGATGGTATTTTTCTCTCACAAACCAAATATCTCAAACAGATCTTGAAAAGGTATGGAATGGAAGATTCTAAACCTGTATATACCCATGGGTAATAGGATGCAATCTCAGCTCAAATGATGAATCAACAGCAGTACACCAACCAACATACAGATCCATGATTGGCAGACTTTAGCTAACAAGTACCCGACCTGAAATCATGCATACAATAGGAATAGTTGGAAGATTCCAAGAAGATCCAAAGGAATCACACCTTCAGGAAGTCAAAAGAATTTTCAAATATCTTCAAGGAACTCAGGAATTTGGTTTATGGTATCCTAGAGATGCAGATATTACTCGTCATGCATATACAGATGCAGATTGGGCAGGAAGTGTTGATGACAGAAAGAGAACTAGTGGTGGTGCATTCTATATGGATTCCAGGTCAATGTCTTGGTTCATCAAGAAACAAAGTTCAATTACTTTATCTACCCCTGAAGCAGAATATGTGGTTGCTGCATCTTGCTTCACACACACTTTGGATGATGCAAACCTTGCAAGACATTCAGATCACATGTACACCACCCATCTCCATTCTATGTGATAATACAAGTGTCATCAGTATTTCAAAGAATCCATTCATGCACTCCAAGACCAAGCACATACCCATCAAATACCATTTCTATGTGAACAAGTGCTTGAACAAAAGGTCAAATTGGAGTATGTTCCCTCCAAAGAACAGGGTGCTTATATATTCATTAAACCACTACCCAGAGAAACATTTGAATATCTCAGACAAAAGTTGGGAGTAGTTGTTGCATATTCCCGTTGTTAAATCCAATTTCTCAGAGAAAGGTTATTATATGCATGTTTTATGAAGTATAGTCATGTACACATGCGGGTTTCTGTGGGTCAAGGAGTGTATATGTTTTTTCAGACAAGAAAAACAGTGGGGCAGGCTTTGATATGGGTGCTTTGTTTGATGTTGATCATTACAGTCTATTGATATGCTCTGTTCATTAATTTTTATCTAACTGACGAAGATGCCTTGCTCGTTGACTTGTTAACAATACACAGGTAGCAAAAGTTCAAGGGGAGCATTAGCCTTTACATTTTGCATTATTGGCATTATGGTTGCTGAGTCCAGCTATGACTTTAGATATTTATACATTTTGTTTAAGTCATGTAAAATTCTATGGTGTGGTATGTCTTCTCATACATTTGAATATGTCTTATTGGACAAATGATGTAATTTGTATCCCCACTTTGCATGGGATGGATGATGTAATTATATTCTATCATGTATAAACAATTGGTATATCCCACTTAATTGGGTGGATGAGTCAAATTTTGTATATCCCCACTTGGTTGGGAGATGGATGTATGTATGAGTCATTAGTGATAGGAAGGTCATACTCACATAGTTGAGTTATAGAGTCATGTTATTCTTTTGGAGAATATTTTTGTAGACTTTGCTTGTGCTTAGGGGGGGCATGGATGGTTTCAGTACATCTCAGCATGTACAAAGGGGAGCTCAATTAGACAATTCAACATGTACTCAGGGGGAGCATGAACAACATAGGGGAGAGAATATCTTGGTCCGCCCTTTGCCCTTAACATCAAAGGGGGAGAGTGTCTTGGTGTTGTTGTTTCCATCAAGTCCAAAGGGGGAGATTGTTGGCATTATGATATAGGTGTTGTCCTTGATGGCAACTCACTCAAATGAAAGTTTACAGTGCAGCAGGTCAACAACAAAGGATTACAGATCAGACTCCAAAGAATGAAGAAAGAGAGGTATACGCTGGTTCACTTTGTCCAAGGCGCATATACATGCAGTTTAATAGAACAAAAGTAGCGTATAATGTATACACACACTTTCACAGGAGGAAAGGCCCGTACATGTTGGAAAACCAAGTTTTTTGGTACAAGGTATTTTGGTCCAAGGTAATTGGTCTGAGGCATTTGGTCCAAGGTTTTGACCCTAGGTATTGGGTCCAAGGTGTTGGTTCTAAGTGGTTTTGGTCCAAGGTATTGAGAAATGCCTAAGAGTATATAAGGAGGAGAAGATCATTAGGCCAAGGTGTGCAATCAATGAGATTCTAAGGAATACTTCTATCTGAAGTATATATTATGTTGCAGGGTTATGCTTGGGGCTAGTTCTGAAATATTCATGTGCACCTTGAGTTCAACATTGGATCAAGAATCATGAAACTTGAAATGACGTATTATTGAATGATCTGATATTGGTTGAGACTAGATTTGATGTTTTGCACCTGTTCTAGTAGTTATCTATCATGATCTGGGTTTGTCTGAAGTTTGGAATTGCATCAAAGTTCTGAGTCAAAATTTGCAGATTTGTACATAGGTTCGTCTTAGCCAAAGGGCATATACACGTAGGTTTGACTCTTTCAAGTAGCATATACCAAAAAAAAAAACTTCTTTTCATATCTGACTAATCTATCTAATCAAATTCTGTTGTTTTACTGTTGTCTATCAATGAAGTCTTCTTAGATCTAAATATAGAACTATTGTATAAGGAAATTGAGTCTGACTGATTGATTGATTTAGAAGGAAGGGTGATCCTTCTTGCTATCTGTTTTGAACTCTGTGATATGACAGTAGATCTTCAGAATGTCACTGATTGGTACAGTCTAAGATTTATAAGTTTATGATTCAATATCTTTAGAGATATATGTAGGTTGGGTTAAAGGAAGTAGCGTATACACGCAGGTTGGGTTCAACCAAGTAGCGTATACACTCTAATGCATGATCTTTGAGGTTATAGTTGGTTATGGATGATGATGCAGGCTTATGGGTTCAGCATAGTGTTCAGGTGTCAGTGATTTGATTCTTCAGATTAACTAACTATTGGTTGATGCAGTTTAAGTTTAAAGGGCTTTGATGGGTCCAGTATGAAAATTTGATGAAACTTGGCCTTCAGCTTGTGGTGTTGTGATCCATGAGTATCCAGTCTAAAACTTCATGTAATGTGGTCCCTTGTGGAAGAGTGGAGTTTTCTATAGGCTAGCACCTACGTAATACTAAACATATTGGCTAGTACAAGAGCTAGGGGTGGTAGATCCCTTCCAGTAGAAGCTAGAAAACGAGAGAATGATGTAACCTTCTATAGGTAGAAGCCTGTGTACTGGTATGAGTCTGCACCAGTACAAGATTGTAAACAGATTTTCTTATTATTAAAAGAAGACAAAAACGACATCAGCAGGTGGTTTTTACCCACATTGGGTTTCCACCTTAAATCTTGGTGTTCATGTGTGTTGCTTATGTGTGATGCTTTATTCTACCTTTACTACATTGTCTAATAAATCTCTAATATACTGGTTTAAGCTCAACACATGATAAACTGTCTAAATCACATGTTCTCTGCATATACGTTGGTTTCTTTAAGCACAATCACGTGTACATGCTAGTTCACTTCACTAAAGTAGCATATATAAATCTGTTTGGGAAATAAAATTATTGATCTGATAATACTGATTCACCGCCCTCTCAGTGTTATTTCCAACATCTACAAGTTCTAAAATTTCAGTTTGTGATAGCATTCTGAATCCTTTTTCCAACCCCACAAGTCTGATCACGATTTTATTCTCGAAGAAAGGGTTATGCCCAATCTCCCATGATGACCTAATTATAGACTGGTTCAATAGAGGGAAACTATACAACATGCCACATGTCACTGTTTCAACCTTCGGCTCTGAAAATGATACCCTATGAACTATAGTTCGTCCTCTTTCTATCACTTTCTATGAAATGTTAATCTAATACTCAGAGAGACAGTTATGATGATTTTCCCAAGGTGACAGGTTTGAGATTGAATTTAGGAGTCTGCAAAACACCTAACTTCCTTAGTTCATATCTCTAACAATATAGCGAGACAAGATCTAAAATTCAGTTAAGAGGTTCATCATGATTTCAGCTCATATGGGTTTTAACTTCCAATTCATAAGCTTTGTATAAAAAAATATATAGAAAAAATTCCATGATGGCTTGTTTGAAGTATAGCAAAACCCTAGAATACAAAGCTCTAATACCAATTATTATGCATCCAACTCACACAATAGAAGAAAGAGATAGATAAATGACTTCAAAAATAGCCTCTTTTAGGGAGAAACCTTCTTTACATTATATAAATTAATAATTCTTGGTTGATACAATTGAGAAGACTTCCTTTCTAAATATAGGAGTCTAAGGGGTCATAATATAATTAGATCCCACATAACAATAATAATGTAAGGGTACAACAATAAAAATAGTGGGCTTCTATGGGGCACAATAAGAACAATATGGGGACAACATGGGCACAACAATAACAATAAGGGGCTACAATGACAATAATATTAAGGGAATACATTAGTATTATAAGGACCTAACAATATGTGGACCAACTGCATGCCTCCCATTCCACCTTTGTGACTCTCGATAATGATTTTTTATCATAGTTATAGTTACCCTTCCTATATGAAACTGGCATCAAACTTTTGACCTCTTTCTGTCAAGCTTTTGCCACTTGTCTATCTGACCATAAATGGCGTAGAAGGAGGAGAATGTGTAGAGCTCCTGAATTTGAAGATCATGTTTATATGGATTGATTCCTTGGATCACTTTTGGCCCCCATTAGTAAACATGTCACCTCCCACTTCCCTCGGTCTAAGTAAGAAGTGCTCCAAGTAGCTTTGAAATATCACTTGATCTATGCACAGTCAAGATACATTTATATTGTCCTTCTTGATATAACTTGGCTTGGTTCTACTAATGCGTCAGGGGCATCTCATGTCCTTAACAGTATCATTGGATCTACCTCACACCCTCAACCTCCATCATATCCTCAACCTCACATGAGTTATGGTCAACCCCAAGCGGGGACCAGTTCCACTTACACCTATCCCCTTCCTTCTCCTTCCCATGGCAAACCTTACCAAGGTTCAATCACATCATATGCATATCCCCATCTACATTAGTCGATGCCATGGCCAATTGTCAATTCACATGGTTATCCCAATGTTTTCGCCAATTATTTCTATCATTCTACACCACCTAGTGCTCCAATCCCTCTGGCAGCATTGCCCCAACCTCTAATGCCTCCTCCATCTCTACCACAACAACAACTACCTCCTCAAGGTCAAGTGTATGCTCATCATAGTTCAATCAATCCCCCCAAGCCAAAGTGAAAGAATAAGGGGAAGGGTAACCAGAACCAACCATGTTAATGTAACCAAGGAAACCATGGTCCACCACCTAATTCTCTTAGGGTGATCAGCCTAATCCCGCAACCTAGCAAAAAAGCAGACAACCCAAGAAAAACAAGGCTCTTTGAATGAATAAACCTTGTTCTTTTTTAGGATTATTTTTCCATTATAATCACGAGTGTCCCCTTTTACCCCAAATTCACCAAGCATGGGAAGCTCAAACAACTACTTCTAGAGGACCTCACCATATTTCTCCACCTCCCCCTCCTGCTTCATCACAACCGGTTGTGCTTAAAAATACTTTTCCCCATCAAGAATGTATCTTCCCACCCCACACAAGGTAATGTAGCTCCTCAACCTTCACAATATGGCTAGAACAATTAACAAATCCTCATGATGAATTTTGAAAAATTCAATACTATATAAGTCAATCTTTAGACTCGATCATGCCAATCTAACAAGCCCACTACCAAGTCAAAGATTGATCCTCAACCCAAAGTTTCCACTGAGCCTCTATCTTCACCAAGTGGAACCTTATAGATCCCTCTACCTAAATTTGAGATTCCTCCTAAGATCCCCAATGGTCCATTATGTCAAAATGTTTCTTCTTCTAAAGTCACCCATACCTATAACATAGTAGATGACTTGGCAGAATCCCCTGTTTCCATGTCAATGCTAGAAGTCCTCTAGACATGCCGATCCCAATGGAAAATTCTACTCTCTGCTTTAGGCACAATGGATCCTTTTGATGATCATATGATTGTATTTGACGTTGACAAAATGGAACATCCCCCCTTCCTTCCTATATTTCCTTTAAAATACTAGTCTCCATAGAGAACGCCACAGTCTAGCAGTGTATCATAGACGAAGGCACATCCACCTGTATGATGGATGTTATTGTTTCTAAGAAACTTGGTTCCCATGACCTGTCCCCATCTAGTATCACTCTTCATGCTTGGGACAATCATCACTTGTAGCCCCTCGGTTTGTATCGCAACTATCCTCTCACCAATGCTGGTAAGACTGTCTTAATTGATATCAAAGTCATTGATGCCCCATTAGATTATAACATCTTGTTGGGTCATAGTTACACCTATTCCATTTTCATTGTCACATCCACTGTCTTTCGAAAGATGTGTTTTACCCACAATGGAAATATTGCCACTATTGATTAACCGACTTACTATGATCCTCAGTTTTGGACATCTTCTTAGACCACTATTTCATCAATGTCTGGCAATAAAACCATCACTTCCTTAACCATGTGTCTCCTAGAGTCTATAAAGATTCCATGCTGCTTGGGGCTTATTATGGCCCACTACTATGTATCCTAGAGTCTATAAAGATTCCATGCTGCTTGGGGTTTATTATGGCCAACTACCTATGCCTTCTAAGCCTATCTCTTCCTATGTTTGCATGCCTCAAGCATGATGGTCTGCCCATAAGTAGTCTAGTATTCCTTCACAACAGCCAGCCCCTCCACAACCTCCTGCTCCTAACTCAAACCATCCCTCAAGTACAATTCCTCTTGCCCCATTTCCTTCTACTAGTATCTCTCTTAGCACTTTTCAGCCTAGAATTGTTCCCCCATGTCTTAACCATAAGGGAGCAGTTCCCCTAGGTCATTACCCTTCTCATTAGATGCCTTTATCATTCTCGCCACCTGGAATCTTTTCTAGCCTTGTTATGGCTATGTTGAGTTTACCTAACATTACCTTGAGGATCCCAGTATGGTACATCGACACTCCTACAAACACTCCTAATCAACTCAAACCTTACACAGCTTTGACCCTGGTTCAACCTATTGTTCCTACCCCTTCCTTTTATTTAGTTTCACAACAACCTCAACAGGAATCCAATCATGTTTTGAAAGCATTCAGTGAGGGATGGGAAGCCCAGAAAAAGGGACCTAAAGACAAGGCACCCTAGACAACTCCAGTTCCTCCTAAACTGCTAAAGCCTACTCCTCCATGCGCTTTATGTGATGTTGTTGGGCATGCCACCAATAATTATCCTAAGTTCCCTCATATCAATAATGTGGTGTCAGATACCTTTCCTAAGTCTAACATTCCCAAGGTCCATGTCACCTTACTCGAGTTAGCTAAGAAGAACAAATCCTTGCACACGAATAGCCCTTGTGCTTTGTGTGATAATTATGGCCATTATTCCCATCATTGTCCCCATTTCAAAGATTTTCGTGATACACTTCAAGTGTTTCATGAGTTATATTTCACTCATAGTGATTCCACTTCCCCTCTACATATGGGTTTTGGTCCCACTGTTATGCTAGAACAAGAGGTTTCCCATCCCACCATTGTGATTCCCCTTGTGATATTGATATGACGAATAATTT
Source organism: Pinus taeda (assembly GCA_000404065.3). Lineage (NCBI taxonomy): Eukaryota > Viridiplantae > Streptophyta > Pinopsida > Pinales > Pinaceae > Pinus > Pinus taeda. The sequence goes on from APFE030259850.1 coordinate 270,675, forward strand.
TGCCCCTATTCTTACCTGTCATCATCCATGGGATCGATCTATTGGGTATCTCTTGATATTTTCTATTGTGATTTGTTCGAACCTTCTTTGGCGAACACTTTGTTCTCAACATCAGTAGATGTTACATCTAAAAGTCATATGTTTCCACTTTTTGATGATTCTCATGTGAGCTTCCCCGTTATTGCACCCTTCGCCAGCTACAAAGCCTCCAAGGCAAAGCAAACTTTCTTCATCAGTTTGTTCCTGAATATGCCACCATTGCACATGGGTTTCTTATATTCCTTTGGTCTAATATTCCCTTTGTTTGGGGATGACAAGGATCAATAGTCTTTCAATGCCCTCAAACATGCTCTCACTTCCACTCCCTTGATTAGAACACCTAACTTTGCAAGGGATTTCATCTTGTTTATCTCCACTTCCACCTATTTAGTTGTCAGGCTCTTAATCCAAGAATATGGTTTCAGAAATGAGCATGTCATCTATTATGTCAGTAAAAATGTTAACATCCCCCTGTGTCCTATTCTCATGAAGAAAAGTTAGTGATGGTTGTTATGGTCTCTATTCAAAAAATTTGTCATTATATCATTACGTGTACCACCAAAGTTGTGACTAATTCCAACTCCATGGCCTTCCTGTTGAGTTGATATATCATCAATGGGAAGTACGCTCGTTGGATCATTATCCTTCAATAATTCAAACTATAATTTGTCACAGCCAAGAGTAAGAAATGTTTGGCCCTTGCTGAAATCATTTCTGAATTTCCTACTAGTGTGCCAGATCCACTGGTAAATTATAACCTTCTAGACAAACACTTGTTTGCTATAACCTCAAATGATCCTTGGTATGGTGACATACTTACCTATTTGTGAACCCATAAATTCACACCCCATCTTACTTGTGATGATATATGACGTATTCGATATCAAGCCCCTCACTATCTTTTCATCGATGATGATATTTATCATCATGGTGTTGATATTGTCCTCCATCGTTGTCTCACCCATTTTGAAGTTGAGCAAGTGCTCAATGCCTGTCATGGTGGCACTTCTTGTGTTCATCTCTCTAGAATGGCAAATACCCATAAAATCATGTGCATTGGATACTTTTGGCCTTCTCTCATTAATGATTTCATTGAGACAGTTAAACATTACCCAATTGCCAATTATACACCCCTAAGGCTCGAGATCCACCTGCTCCCCTCCATCCTATCATCATAGTCGGTCCTTTATGTAAATGGGCTATTGACTTTATTGAGTTTTGACCCCCATCTATTGATAACCATAAGTATATTATCATGGTCATCGACTATTTCACCAAATGGGTTGAATCCATGCCCACGTTCAATAACAGTTCAGCTATTGCATCCTATTCTTCTTTAACCATGTTATTTCTCTATTTGGGGTTCTAAAGCAATTGGTTTCCAACCAAGTCCAACACTTTGTAGATGAGATCTGGCATGAGCTATCCTCATTGGTTAGCTTTGAACACCAATATTCATTGTCTTATTACCCCGAACGCAATGGCTAAGTTGAATTTGTTAATAAAATTCTTAAAACTATGATTGAGCGGAAACTGAATAAACACAAGACCAACTGGCACCTTATTCTATTCCCTGCATTATGGGCCTATAAAACCTTTGTAAAAACCACCACCGAGTTTACTCCTTTCCACCTTGTTTTGGATAGGAGGTAGTATTACCAATCCAGTGTGAAATTCCCTCCCTCCACCTTGTTGTCAAACTCCTCCTGGACACCCAACCTTTAGAACAAATACTTTTCATGCTTGAGCGCGTAATGACAATAGTCATGTTGCATTTCAAACCATTGAAGCAGCTAAAAAGTGCACCAAAGCTCAGTATGACTGTAAATTCCACCCTTGTACCTTTCATGAAAGCAACCTTGTTCTCCTTTATGACCAAGCTCATGATCTATTGGGGCATGGAAAGTTTGAACCATTATGGCTCAGCCCTTACATCATTCATAAGTGCTTGGGAAAGGGGGCATACCTTTTAGAGTGTCCAAAAGGTGAAATCCTTCCTAACCCTCACAATGCACTCTACTTGAACAAATTTAATCCATAGCATTTCCCATCTAAATGCATGTCCTTTATTCTTTTTTCATTTAGGTAGCTTGCATTCCCCATCATTTCATTTGTTGTCTTCTTGCGTCTTTTAGATGGATCAATCAACCACACAACATTTTGGTTATGTTGATGGTGCAAGTCACTTCTCGAAGAATATAGCCTCAGTGACATGGGTCATTTTCACCCCTTTGTATTCATTAGTTCACTCCAATGATGTCTATATAGGACCTACCACCAATAACCTAGTCAAATATGATGCATTGATAGGTTTGTTATCTAATGCCCTTGATCATCGCATCCTTCACCTTCATGTTTATCTTGATTCCTTGCTACTTGTCATGCAATTGAACGGTGTTTATCATATGCATAATCTTGTCCTATTTAGAAAATATCTACGAGTTAAGATTTTTGCACGTGAATTTGAATCCATTACATTCAGTCATGTTCCTAGAGAAGAAAATAACTATGTAGATATCATTGCAAATAACATTCTTGATTGGCATTTATCACATGCATATGCAAGAAGGCATCCATAACATAAACAAATGGAGAACCACAATGATCACAAAAGATGCATAACCATATTATGTATCATATCATCCAACCTGTAGTGTTTGGATTCTACTACTCTATATCCATCTGACATGGCCATATCATGTTACAACAAAAACAAAAATATGGTCCCACATGTCCCTATGTCTAATCACTATCGGCTAGAGGATCTCGGGCCAATGAGTCCATCCCACCCGCCTATAAGTATCGAACTACCTAACCGACCATAGTTATGCTCCTCATGATACCTTGCCATTCCGAGGGAAGCCCAGTGCACTCATCTGTATATTGATCTTCTAACTCATGCCATCCATGCTCTGTCACCCCAGTCAGTAGCACATCAAACCTACAACAAATATCCTTTAGTAGTGCATTACTATGCACTCTCTGTCACGATGTCGAACCTCTCTAATTTGCATCTCCTGGTATTGCGGCTTGTCTTGCATATCTTGCCGACCTCACCAGTGCTATATTTGCATACCACAAGTTCGGAAATTAATACGACATACATTTATTATCTAAACTTTACAAGAAACTAAAATATAGCAACTATTACCTACCATATGGACCACCATCTAGACCCCACACTTGTCCTGGCGGTAGCTATCGATTAGGATTCCCCTAATATTTCATTCCACTATATGGATAGTCATATGTGTACAGTGGAATCTAGTCCCAATGAGAAACAACTTAGGTAAGAACATGCATCCAACTCCCCCTCCTCTAGCTCGTCATAGTAGCTACCCCCATAGGTGCATTCTGAGCTTCTATACTAGTCCCCCATCACGGATCTATACATATGGATGAATAGTCAATATATTCTCAAAGAAAAATGAGCAAACAATCATTCCAAATGAATAGTTATTATTGGGTTTTCACTTGCATAGTCTCAACCTTCATTTCAATGATGAAAGCATCATATGGGCCCACCCATAGTAGGTCCCTTCCAGTACAATCTCTACAAGCATCATCTTCCCCCCAGTGATGTGATGAAAGGCATGACAACCAAATATCTGCATGTTGGGAACAGATCCCCTAGAGTCAATTTTGGGGTTAAAAGCCTAAGTGTTGGGGAAGAAAGCCCAAGTTTTGGGGCAAAAATCCCAAGTTTTGTATAAAGAGTGTAAAGTATCTGCATTTTATGGTCGTGGAGCGTGAAGATGTAAAGAGTCATCAAGGGTTTCTACCCTTCTTTTATGTAACTTGTGTTAATTTTAGGACATCTACCCATGGTTTGCGGACCATGGGATTGTATAAAAATGAGAGTCTTAGAAGAGTCTAAGGCGGTTCAGTTCTTAGTATGTTTTAAGTCATTAATGAATTAATGGGTCTTTAAGAGCTAAGAGCGAAGAGTCTTAGTGTGGGAAAGAGGCTCTGCAGCTGTGTGCACAGAGGCCTAGGGTAGAATTCTGCAGCTTAGTGCGCAGACCCCTGCAGCTGTGTGTGTTGGGTAGTTAGAGTCTGTAAAGAAGATCTAAAGCATCAATAAAGAGAATTATTTTGGAATTATCTGTGTATGATCTATTTTACTTTTGTTATAAATGCATGTGATTATGTTATGGTGAATATTGGGTTTATGTTTTAATGTTGTATTGATGTGCAAATCTATATGTGTTAGAAGTTTGTTATCTGAACACAACTAAGAATATATGTTTATGCGAAGATCATCTTAATGCATGTTGAAGTTATCAGATACTTAAGGTAATTGGGTAAAACACAGAAGTAAGGATAATTATAGAGGCTTGTAAGTGTCTGATTCACCTATCTAGGGTACACAAAGGATAGTCGTAGACCTTCGCGAAGGTCTAGAGGATGACTAAGAGAAGTATATCGATAAGCCCTAAAAGGCTTATCGACCTCCACGAAGGAAGGTTTAGGGTATAAAATGACATCACTACCATCTCAAGATGTGGAAACTTGGTTCTCACATCCCCCCATACTGATTTGGGTGAGATTTCAATCTGTGCTCCGCAGATTGATGCCGAAAGGGATAATAGTGTAGGGATTTGCTTAGCTAGTTAACATTGAACTTGGGTCAGGTCCCATCAAGCCAAGAAATGGTTCCATTGTCGAGACTGGGATCTGCATAAAGAGATGTGTGATATGACATCATTGAAATCCAACTAGGAAGGAGATCGAAGACTGGTTGGATAAAAAGATCCACAAATTCGTGGCACAAGAGAACATGAATCCACAATGAACAGTTGTTGGATAGATATCTGTACGCAGAGATGCAAGAAATATTCTTTTGTTCCTTCCTGGTTTCATTATATGAGTGGATCGCAAAATTGGCAAACAAGCAAGGAAGGTGGAGGCTTGAAGGTCTACTATTCTAGACCCCGGAGTTAGTGCGGAGATTGGAAGCCTCTGAAGGTAAGATTGCATGCGATGTCAATCATTAGCTCGATCATATCATAGGAGGATTTGTGACGGAGTTCGTGGTCGATACTTTAGTCATTTACAATGAAGCAGAGCGATGCTTCTTCAAGGGACTGCGAGGTAAGTATTTAAAGTCTTTAAATACTTGGATTAAGATGCTCTTGTGTGAAAAGTGGGTTATGTAGTTACCTTGATGTTTGGAGTGGAAATATCTTCAGGGATAGAGGAAAAACAAGCCCTTAATATAGCCCCTTGATTGGACCTCCTCTAAGTGACGAGGAGGAAGCAGCACAGGCTTCTCCGTAGAGTGTTGTTCAGTGATAAGACAAGGGTTCCCAAAAATACCCCATCCACCCACATCACCTCCATCTTCACCTCTATTTCATACGCCTTTTCCCACACCATTTCCACCTCCGCCACCATCCAATATGGAGAATTCAGTAAAATTGCCTGTGTTCCAAGGATCATAAAGCAGCCCGAAGAAAGTGCGTGGGTCCGCAAAGCTCTAGAAAATGAGGTCAAGTTTGATTTGGAGCACACATAGGGAACATTTGTGGAAGCGAAGAAAAGATTCACTGAGGCCTCTACCTCAAGAAGTCAAGATAAGCCAGCCGAAGAAATAGACCCTTCTATGCTTACTACTTTCTTGGAGACCTGTATGAAGTTGTTGCGTGACAGCAAGGCTATGAAGGGATTACAGGAACTGATAAATAAGTGTGACAAAAAGAAAATGCTCCTGATGAACCACATGTAGTAAGGAATGTTGGTAAGCATAAGGAAAGAACGGGGCGTGAGATGAGGCTCACTGCATAGATAGGCGAGTATGAAATGGATCAAGTTATCTTGGATCTAGAGTTAGACATGATTTTTTTGCCTAAACAAACATGGGTGCGAATGGGGAGACCTATGATACAGTGGTCTCCAATTCATTTAAGAATGAAAAATCAACAGAAGATCATCCCCATGGGAAGATTGAAGGGAGTCACGGTAGATATTGCAGGCGCGACTGCATTGGATGACTTTGAAGTGATAGAAATTGTGGATGATAACAATCCCTACCTTGTGCTCCTTGGGATCGATTGGGCCAATCACATGAGTGGGGTAATCAATTTGAAGAAGCAGAAGATGATATTTGAGAAGAAAGTTATCCATGTAGTAATACCCCTGGACCCTATAGAAGGACCGTGCTATATTGAACCGGTCCGCGATTATGAAAGCGACGATGATTTGGAAGAGATTTATAAGATAACGACATGAAATGAGGATTGGGTGAATCTGACAATAGATGGACGTATTGCATGGGAACGCAAAAGTTCCCACACTTCAAATTCAGATGAGGAACTGGAGCACTGGAAGAATCGATTGCATGAAGTGTCTACGTTGCACTATGTGTCATCAAAGGTAAGAAGTTTGCCATATTATGATGGTTTGACTAATGTTGATAAATTTTTGGATGCATTTAAGAGGGACATGCCAGAGAAGCATCTCTTCCAGGCCTTGGATTAGGCGCTACGCACTACACCTACAAGATGGTGGATTACGCACAAAGACAACTTCGATGGTTGGCACGTATATAGAAAGATGATGAGATTGCAATTTGGTCGCCGGAAAGTTCAACTAACAGAGAAATATGATGGAAGGGATGATCCATGCGACCACCTAGCCAAATGGACTAAGGTGTATGGAGCAGAGCCTCAGCCTGAATGGGTGCATCTATTTTGTCACACTTTGGATGTAATACCGATGAATCGGTACTTGGAAACAAAACTCTGCTATGGCATTGAAGAATGGGACATTTTTCAACAGGGATTCTTGATGACGTTTAGCTTTGATGATGGATTTGAATGTATTGATGAGGCATTACAGGAGGTCAAGGAAAAAATATTTAGAATACCGCAGGATCCCTTAGACTTAATTCAACTGGATTGGACCACTCAGTTGCACCACGCGCCGGAGTGCTACAATATGACTGTTGAGGAAGAGGACGAGGATCCAAGGAACATTAATATCCTAGAGACTGAAGGTCACTGCGAAGTGGAGGGACCACAAATTGAAAATCCAGATAGCACCACACTACTAAAAACAAGACAAGTGAACATTGGGGCAAAAGCGGAGCTGAAATTTGCAAAGATTGGGGACTACTGTGATGATGCAAAAGTAGATAAGGTTGTTGAATTACTCCGTGAATATCAAAACCTGTGCCAATCCTAGTCTTCCCAGATTGGAAGAAGGAATTTCATGTGCATGTGGATGCATCATGTATTGCGTTGGGGGCAGTACTAACATAGGCCGGTGAGGGGGATTTAGATCATGCTATAGCATTTTCAAGTAGAAAATTGTCTAAAGATGACAAGCACTATTCAACAACAGAGCGCGAAGGGTTGGCTATGGTGTACACGCTCCAGAAGTTCATACTTACTTGTTAGGTGGACACTTCAAGATGTATACACACCATTCTACATTAAAGTACCTAGTTAACAAGCCTGTGTTGGGGGGGAATATATGAAGATGGCTGCTGTTGTTTCAAGAATATGATTTTGAAGTCATTGTGAAGCCAGGACGATTTAATGAAGGGTTAGATAACCCATCGTACATTCAAACAGGAGAGGAGCCTACTAATATGGAGGAAGGTCTTCTAGACGTGCAGCTATTTGAGGTGTGCATCGTGGACAACCACTTTGAAGATATTATACACTTCCTAATGACGAGAACGACTCTAGAAGGGTACACTAGACAACAAAAGAAGGAATTGGTGGTGCGCGAAGTGGAACTTTTTGTCATTACAGGACATTTGTATAAAATGGGATCAGATGAAATATTGCGATGCTATGTGCTTGATTTTGAGCAAAACATCCTTGATGAAGCTCATGGAGTTGTGAGAGGACATTATGTAGGAAAATTGACAACACAGAAGATATTACGCACTGGGTTGTGGTGGCTGACACTGCATAAGGATTCAAAGGCGTATTGTAGGACATGTGATGCATGTCAAAGGACTGATAGACCAATGTAGAGGAGTGAACTACTTCTAAATCCACAGATGTCATTACAGTGATTCGAGAAGTGGGCGATTGACTTTGTAGGACCAATTCAGCCTCCAAGAAAGAAGACGAGTGCACGGTATGTCATCACCGCAATTGAGTATTTGACCAGATGGGTGGAGGCACAACCTGTGAAGGACTATACAAGGGAAACAAGAGTAAAGTTCATCATTGAGTATGTATTGACTAGGTTTGGTTTCCCAAATATTTTGATGAGCGATCACAGTACACATTTCCTTAATGAGATGACCAACGCATTAATGAAGGAATTCCAAGTTTATCACCAAAAGAGTACGATGTATCACCTGCAAGCCAATGGGGCAGTTGAAGCATTTAATAAGATATTAGAAAACGTACTAACAAAGGTTTGCAATGCACAAAGGAATGATTGGGATGTGCGTGTACCCACAGTGTTATGGGCTTATAGAATAACTTGCAAAAAGCTAACTGGACAAATGCCTTTCAGGTTGGTTTATGGCGTAGAAGTTGTGATGTTGATTGAGTACATTGTACTTAGTCTATACATAGTAGCATTAATAGGAATGATAGATCGTGGAGCCCTAGAAGAGAGGCTTGTGTAGCTAACAAAGCTTGAAGAAGATAGATTTTTGGCTGGATTCCATCATCAAGTTCAAAAGGAGTGTGAAAATACATGGCATGATCGACACATAAAACTACGCACCTTCAAGGTAAGTGATGTAGTTTTATTATATGACAAGTAGTTTGATAAATTTCCAGTAAAATTTCAGATGCATTGGTTGGGGCCATATGTCATCAAGGACATTACAGAAGGTGGAGAAGTTTAGCTGGTGAAATTGAATGGAGATCCATTTCCATGGAAAGTAAATGGCAGCAGATTGAAGCCATAAACCGGGGATCTGGCCAGATGACTATATGGTGGAAGCACAGTCTTAGCGGTCCAGGAAGCTGAAAGGAGGCACGGGACTATAAACTACATTTCCCGAGTTGTAGAGTTGCGTGGTTGGAGAACTGTGCAGAATGGAGGAATGTCACAACTTCAGCAAAAGCATGAAGGGAGTTGCACTATAGGAGGAGAGACTACGTAGGGCAGCTAGAAAGTGACCATTATGGTCATTGTTCATGATTTTATAGTGAGAAAACAGCTAAGTGGAGAAGGGGGCAACATTTAAGTCAAAATTTAAGAGCAAGATCTTTGAAAATTTGCCGCCGATCTAGCATTTATGAGCGAATTTTGGGGGGAGCAGTCAAATTTGAATTCGAATTTTCCTATAAATTACAGATGGCCACCCAATGAAAAACACTTTGCATTTTAAGAATTGAGGTGTTGAGCTATCAGGCGCGCATGAACCCTGAGAGTTTCAAGGCTTTGGTGGCTAGTTCAGTGTTTAACAAGTTGCCTAAGGAAACCCAGGAGCTCCTTACTACCCTCATGTTGGCACCATGGAAACCGAAAGTGATGGATGATCAATGGCATCTGAGGGAGCTACCCCAAAGGTCGTAAGTGTAGAAGTTCCCGTAGAAGTTCCAAAATCACCAAGGTCGCCCAGGTTGAGGCCAATCCTGACCATAGAGGGTCCAAAGACAAAGAAGGATAAGCAAAAAGTGGCATGGTCAGTGCACAAGTCACCCAAGAAGCACCAAAAGAGAGAAAAGCCCACCGCGCAAGAGAAGGGCAAGGTGGTAAAGCTAGAACCCGATGAGGACATAGAAGAAATTGGTATGGGCACAAAGGACATCGACATTGAGGGCGTATACCCTATTTCCAAGTTACCAAAATAGATCCCTCCATGCCAGGGTAAGGTGAAGGTCCCGAAGGACCTATATGAGGGAAAATTTATGTTGAATATCCCATTACCGCCAGACCATATCACATTTGAAGGCCCACGCTTAGCGTGTCCCCCATCACAAGTTGGAGGATTGGGACTTGGTAGACAGAGAGCGATTCCCCAACTTGGTGACTGTTACATTTATGGCTCGCGCTTTCTATAAATATTCTAGTGTCACTGCGCTAGAACCAAGGAAGTGGATTAGAGGGTAGGCAAGGCAAGATTGTTGAACCTGCTATGGGTGCCACATTACAACCTTGTGTCCATAACTTTGATGGTGGTCAAAAAATTTCTATGCTTGGTGCACGAAGGATGCCTGTGGTTGGGAGAACCGATACGAATCATGGATATGTTGATCCATAGGATCACATTGCTACCACATTCAGGCTTGAATCTAGCCAAGGAATTTGGCGGAAAGGTAGGCAAACGTGACCTCTCCAAAAGGATGAAGGGCATGTTTAATCTTGTCAAGAAACCACATAGCTACTCAATTTTCAGCATAACCGACCTCGCAGTCAAGGTAGCCAGCCAGATTTTGGCTGGGGAAATCATGAGAAAGTGTCATGCAGATGAGGTGCTAGAAATTATTGTGTCAATAGGAGTTCAGTGCATGGAAGGCATACAATTTAATCAAGTGCGCTACCTCTACAGTGAGTTTATCGCAAACTACAGAGAAGCACGAGACCTGAGTAAGAACTTCCATTATGCCTAGCTTTTACTCTCAATTGTGCTATTTGTGTGTGAAATACTGGAGGACAGCCAGTTTCCTCCAATCACGTTAGATCTGCCAGAAGCAGCAAAGTTCGCTTCAGTCTAGGCCACAAAGGATTTCAAGCGGGTCAAAGACAGTCAAATTTGTTGGGTGCTGATGGAGGCAAGCATCTTCACCGTGATTAACCGCAAGCCTTAACTATCACCAATTGTCTTTGAGCAGTTGTCAAGATATGTGGAGTTCAAGGTGGACTTCCACTACATTTCCATCACAGCACGGAAGGACCTTGAATAGAAATGGTATGATCTTTCATACCTAGCGACACATGATACAATAGTAGCGGTCCTAGAGCATTGGCCCACAGAGCGGTGCACAACCTTAGATTTGTTAGCCGAGTCTAGTGAGTCTACAACAAAACGGAAGAAGGAAGAGACTCAATTGAAGATGTATTAATTGGTCGAAAGGAGGAAAAAGGAGGCTGAGGAAAACGCCAAAGAAGAGCGCACTGCTAAGGAGCAGGCATAAGAGAAGGAAGATGAGGAAGAGCGTGACGCTGACATAATTTAGAATTCTCCATCGCCACAGATAGACGAAGAAGAGCAGTAATCGAAACTAGGTAGTGGGGACCAAGGGAGTACTCCAATCTGAGTTAAGTGCACTAGGGGAGCAGGAAAAACAAGGGTCGTGGAAGAAGTCCAAGGCTAGTAAATCATCACTCGACTCGATCACCTTGACAGAAGGTGATTTGAATGACATTGGGGAAATAGTAAGGGACACAACTACAGAACTGCTACAGTAGTTTGAGCAGCAGTAAAAACAAGCCTTGGTCTCCATTCAGACAGGTCTGTGCAAGTTGCAGATCTAGGCTACTTAACTATAGACCGATGTAGGGTGGGGCAATGCGGCATCGACTAGCTTGGCACCAGGAACCTCTGAAGCAATGGAGATGGTTTGCTCTTTGGATCCCCGAGTCGTCGCACTACCAGATGGAGCTTTGACTACTGAAGTAGAAGCTGACAAGGCTACTATCAGCACTCTCAAAAAGGTTGGGTTGAACTTGGCCATGTTTCCAAGTGAATCCCTTCATACCCTGCAAGATGGTGTGATCAGGGAACTTCGGGCTCGAGAGCAGCGCGTGATGAATGTGATCAGTGAACAGAAGGTTACCAATGCACATATGTTCATAGAGAAGACTTTCATGATTGACACCTTTAAGAAGATTCAGGAGAAGAACAAGCACACCACTGCTATGGTAGCTGAAGCATGCAGAACCATTCTGGAGTTGCATATCCCAGAAGAAGCATCGGTGGATGCCAAAATTCAGAAGCTTTCTGCAGGTGTGCGCAATGCCAAGTTAGAGTTGGCTAAGGTTCAGTTTGATCTTAACCTTAAAATTACAGAGCTTGAGTTGAAGGCCCAACCTTCGACTCCACCATAGGTCAAAGAGCAGCACGAAGCAGCTATCAAGGATGTATTTGCAGTAATAGATGTCGTAGTGAAGGATTGCATTGTGCTCTTCGAGCAGTCGCTCGAAGTAGTTACCAGTTTGCAGGAAGATCCCAACCTGCAGATATTAGAGACCGAGGCGAGGTAATTGCAGCAGAGGTACAACAAGGTCAGAGTGACAGTACACACCATTGCCATCACACAGAGGTTAGCAAAGCTACAAGAAGCAAAGGCACTAAAAGAATAGGTAGATAAAGCACAGAGAAAATAGGGAGTTCTCAAGGCCAGATTAGGGCCTTGGTTGGATGAAGCCAATGTGCTCACTGCCACCATTGAAGGAAAATTGGCTAGTCTGCAGGAAACACAGTAGAAGATATAGGCAGATAGCATAGGACCAACAATGGATTATTTGGTGGAGAAGGTTAAGTAGGCAGCGATGTAGTTAAGTCCAATTAAATTAGTTTCAAACTATTTAAGGAACTAATCCAGATAACTAAAGATTCCCTCATTAGAAACTCATGCATGTCTATTTTGAGAAAGACCTAGTTGAGATAAATGTCAAGGACAGTGTACTATCAATTGCATGTGTTTTCCTATAAAGGAAACCAATAAATGTAGTCAAGGCAGGGTTCCTTAAGGATTGTGCAGTTCTGACAGGGTGTAGCATGAATGTGAGTGATCAGTATTCCACTTGGTAATAGGAGGACCACCCAAGAGAAACTACGCAAGGAAATAGTATCTTGGAGGGCAGAGGAGAAGGCTTGTGAGAAGCTTTGATTTCTTATGAGCATCCACGAGGATTGTACTGAGAGCTAGCTAGCTGTGAGAGCTAAGGCTTTCCCCTGAGTATTTTCTATGTTTCATGTGCATTGGTTCTTCTTCTTATGGTTATATGTATTCAACTTTGATTCAGCTTGATATTTAAGCTTCCACAAGTTTGGTGGTAGAAGTAGATTATAGTATTTTGCTTTGGTATATTGCATTATCTAGTTAATCTACAATCATATTTTATACATAGATCTCACAGATAGATTTGTAGAGAAATTGCAGGAAATTCTACATGGTATCGGAGTTGTGAACAGTATACGGAGAAGAGAATTCAAAGTTTGAAGTTCGGGGTTGCTGGTGCAAATTGAATTCTTATCATACTTTAAGGTTGGCCAATGGCATTCTATGTATGGAGACTAGAGTATGCCTTGGAAGGAAGCTCGAATTACATAGCATGGAAAGATCGAATGGAGGCTGTATTACAAGACAATGGCTTGAAGGATTTCATTGATCAAGAAATCCCAAAGCCAGGTTCAAATAATGCATAAGAGTTGGCTGAGTGGAAGAAGTGTGTGGTGAGGGTGAGACAGATCATCCTTGAGGAGTTCGAGACCATATTGTCTTGAGTCTCCATGGGAAGGATACTCCATATTCAATGTGGAAGACATTGAAGGACCTCTACCAGAACAATAGTGACCAGAGGAAATTGGCGCTCAAGGATAAGCTTCAAAGAATCAAGATGGAGAACGGCAATACTATTTCCACATATCTGAACAAGCTCACCAATTGCAGAGATGAGCTTGGAAGTGTGGGAATAACTACTTCCGATGACGATATGGTGAGCCTTACTCTCCTTGGCCTTCCAAAGAGATGGAGTAGCTACCAGGACTTTGTGAATGGAAGGGAGAAATTGTCGGATTGGGAACAACTATGGTCGGATCTCATGCAGGAGGAGATCAAGAGGATCACACGAGATGGTTCTTCATCCAAGGATGATGATGAAGAAAATCTGGCCTTAGCAAGTAAGGCAAGGAAAGGGAATGGGAAGGATTCCCATTCCAAATCAAATTCTTCTCAGGAAGGGAAGAAGGGTGACAAGTCTAAAGTGAGATGCTTTAATTGTCATGAGATTGGACATTATGCGACTAATTTCCCATCAAAGAAGTCCAAGAAGGGATCCTCGGATGGATCGGAAGGTGAGGCATTAGCCTCTCAGTTCGAAATGGAATTTACCCTCATCACATGCATGGTGTCATTAATGATGGGTTGTGGTTGGTATCTTGACAGTGGAGCCTCATTCCACATGACCGACAATAAAAGTCTATTCAGTACCTTGGAGGAGAAATACCTCAAGATGCACATAGAGATGGGTGACGATGAAAGGTTTAGTTTTTCAGGAGTGGGCACGATTGATTTTCAGAGGGAGAATGAAGCTCCTATCACCTTGATAGATGTGAAGTATGTGCCTAGACTGAAAAAGGACTTGGTATCGGTCACGATGTTTGAGGACAAAGGCTACAATGTTGTCTTCAATAAAGGAAACATGTTCCTTAGACACATAACCACGAGACAAGTGAAACGAATCGGTTCACGAGACAAGAACCTGTATGCTCTTGAGGTTCAAGATGCATGTAAAGCCTTGAGGAGCAAGGCAAATGTTAGAGACTTGGTGGTTGAGAGGGAGAGTAAATTACCTCTCAACATGCAGTCCCAGAAGAAGTCTCAAACAATTGTGAAGGAGCCACAACTGGAGAAGTAGGTAGAGGGATCACATGCAGCCATACCTTTAGGTGTGAGGTGGGGCAATGTGAAGTGATAGTCCCAAGGTTGAAATTTGGCAGGGTCAATTGAGAGGTTTTATCTCATGGATCGTACCTTGTTACGGGAGCCCAAAGTACATATTAGTGGGAGGAACTTGTGGGATTGATGTAGTTAGAGATCAAAGTGACAGAGGCTAGAGCAGTCAAATATTGAAGAGTGCAAAGAAGGATTGACAACAGTGTAGAAAGGCAGAGTCAGCAGAAGCGCAAGTTTTCAGTTGACAGAGGCAATAACAGTTAGAGACTTTGATGAGAGATGCATCATTCTGATTCAGGTTGGATGTTTTTTTTTTTTTTTTTTTTGGAGTTGCTAGAGCAACAACACTAGAGAGAAGTGTTGCATGCATAGCATTCCAAATGTTCAGGATTGGGATCGAGTTGAATTCCTTTCGTGTTGAGAGGGAGTGTTGAAAATAGCAACAAGAAATGATAAAAATAGAATCCATAAATTCCAATTTTAGTTTGTCCTTGAATTAAAATTGTGAATTAAATTTGAATTTAGTCTCACCAGCTGCTTGGAATTAATTAATTAATTAATTATGGATTAACTAGTTGGAGAAATTCAAGTTAGAATTCTTTCTGGAGTCATGCAACAGTTATCCCTTAAATTAAGGAGACTATCCCTTAATTACGGAGATAATATTGAGTTATATTTGAGTTGTAATTAGTTAACTTAGTTTACTGAGTTAATTCTGGTTAAATTAGTTCCAAATTGTTTGAGGAACTAATTGTGAGTTATCAGTCAGTTGATGCATGCATGCACTCAACCAATGTACTCCAGATAACTTAAGATTCCCTCATCAGAAACTCATGCATGTATATTCTGAGAAAGACCCATTTGAGCTAAATGTCAAGGACAATGTACTATCAGTTTCATGCATTTTCCTCTAAAGGAAACCAATGCATGCAATCAAGGCAAGGTTCCTTGAGGATTACACAGTTCTGACAGGGTGTAGGATCAGTGTGAGTGATCAGTCTTCCACTTGGTAACAGGAGGATCACCCAGGAGAAAATGCGCAAGGAAATAGGAGCTTTGAGGGTAGAGGAGAAGGCTTGTGAGAAGCTTTGATTGCTTGTGACAATCCAAGAGGATTGTACTGAGAGATGGCTATATGTGAGAGCTAAGGCTTTGTGTAATTCTGATATATTTCCACCTTGTATGATAATACAGATAGTGTGGTTTTTAGCTGAGGGTTTCCCCTGAGCATTTTCTGTGTTTCATGTGCATTGATTCTTCTTCTTATGGTTATATGTGTTTAGCTCTGATTCAGCTTGATCTTTAAGCTTCCACAAGTTTGATGGTAGAAGTAGATTATAGTATTTTGCTTTGGTATATTTCATTATTGAGTTAATCTACAGTCAGATTTTCTACATAGATCTCAGAGGTAGATTTTTAGAGAATTTGTAGGAAATTCTACACCACCCTTGTTCAGAGCATCAAAGATGGTCACCCTTGCCTCTATGGAATCTGTTTCGAGTCCCCTTGAGTCTATTTACAGTTGAACTGTGCTCATATTTCACCTCCAACAATATTGTTATGTCTTTGAAAACCCTTTGTATGAGTAATTGACCATCCCCTCATAAATCGATTCAGTCGCTCCTAGATCAACCATGCATATAATTCTCTGACAAGGGAAGTCGTCAGTATGCCTCTCACCTTGTATCCTTCCATCATCATCCCTAGTGTCAGTCCCTCACTCACATTGATATGACCCTCGTGCATTTTTCAAGGAATCCTCATTGCCTCACCTCTAGTGGGCCCTATTTTATTGACTTCAACGCATTTATTCCGGGAGAGTGGTCTAGAGGGTGGTATACCTTGGCTCCATCTTTCATAATTGTTCACTGCCTTAGATTAGCAAATAAATCATCATTTCCCTTTGACTTGGTTATTTCTCGTGTGCTCAACTAGAGATTATTATCGCACAATCGAGAATCGTACACTTGATTTTCTGGTGATACAACAAAATTGTACTAGTATTTCCCAGGGATGTGTGAGATGTTCCAAACCTCATGAAGGGTTGACCCTTCAGGTAACCCCCCACATGCCTAAATGTTATCAGATCATGATCTAGCCTCAGGTGTAGTTCCACATATTTTAAGGGTTCAGTTTCTGTCGCTTACAGTTCCCATAGCATGGATGTCTCCTTCAGATGTTCCATTCAAACCTTCAAAGCACCTTCCTATGCAGCAGGGTTTCTTTGGTTGCGTTTACCCCTCACCATTTCAGCTTGAGGGGCATTATCTCTCATGTACGCAGATCAAAAAATGTTATTGTATTCAATCCTAGCCTCTATTTTCTAGGAACATTATGTATATGGGACTCATAGTACTATTGTATCTCATTTTGGCCCATTGATGTCAGCTTATCATGTACTTTGTAGCTCAATCCCACATTTTTTGGGCACACTATTATTATTTGTACTCAATTATCTCCGTGGATATAGATATGCCTCCCTCGCCTCATTTGAGATCATGTACTCCAGAATAAAAGGATGCCTATATCATCTTAGTAGGTCTCTCCCCCTCTATTCCTCTATCCTTCCTTGCATTACTTCATTTGTCTCTCTATCTGTCTCTCTCTCTGACTCCCCTTTGGTGTCTCGTGAAAGTGTAACCTACAACATATTTTGGTCATACGATTTGCTCCTGACATTCGTACTTAGGAGGGGAATTTGTTATCACCTAAAAAATGATCACCTAGTCATCTCTAACTAGGTGGATCGAAGTACACCATGTGAGATTAATTTTACCATAGTAAAATCACTTTCACCATAGGAAATAATTTAGTAAAAAAAAATTATTAAGTTATTTCTATTTCAAATAAAAAAACTCATCAGAATAAATTAAATAAATCATTATTTATTAATTATTCCTTAATTTTATTTTTGGAATAATTGTTAAATCACTATTTAATAATTATTTCAAATTCAAACTTTTCTTAATCCTAGAAAAGTGATCAATAAATCATTTTATTTGTTAATTACTTCAACCATTTTCTAAATAAATATAGTTTGACCATTTTGAATATCTTTTCCCTCTCTAAAAAATATAATAAAGTATTCCTAGCTGTTAGATTTAGAATTTGGTCAATAATATTTTATTATTTTCCATTCCTAATTTAACCCAATACTTGGTTACAAATAAGAGGGTTTTCCATTCATTTTTCACCATGATCACTATCATTATCACCGCTATAGTCTTCAACATTTGAGCTCCCACTTGAGTTCTATCTTGATTTTTAGTTTTTATGCATATTGAGAGAGAAAAACAGGTCATTGAAGCACAATGATATCAAAAGGCCCATTCCATAGAGGGGGATTTGCAAACCCTTTTTGTAAACCTCCTTCACCAGGTATTTTCTAATAAAATATTATTCATTTAAATTCTTCTTCTATTGGGTTATTGCATCAGTTATTTCTTGTTGTTTTATGTTTTGGATTGCATATGATCTTTTTGCTACATATAGCCACATATTGTTGTTAGGGTCACTTGCCACTAGTGACTTAAGTGAAGCATTTTTGGTACACTTTTATGAAATCTTTACACTAACAAGAATCTAGAACATAGGGTTGGTGAATGTTACATGCATCCTAGAAGTATCTAACTTTAAATAGATAATGTGTAACACCTCCTCCCACAATTACCCACTTTCACCGGTGTTCTCGGGGTAAAAATGAGATTAGGGTCACTATTATATGACTCAACCTCCTATGTGACCTTAAGGAAGTGGAGTCAACAACTAATGATCGTACTGACTTCCCTCACATGCCACAGGACCTCCAGGAGTAACCCAACCCCTCTAGGTGTTCAACCCTTGTGACAACTCACGATTTCCCTCGCCTTGAGCCCCAATCACTCCCTTGCCAAGGCTTCCATGAAACTATGGGCTCCTAATCACTCCCATAGGCCTGCATTAGTGTGGTTGTGTCCTTTTTCTACCATTTTTGTGCCAGAAATTGCAAGAATTAAGGCTACTTTCCATGGCTAGGGCTAATCCTCTTCCCAGAAATCCATGAAACTTCCATAACTCATAAAATACATGAAGACAATGCTTACGAACCAAAACTGTAACCAAAACTTAACCTGACCATCCCCAACTAGGATTGACATTTTTTCAAACACTTGGTAGATATGCAACCTACAGGTCATGAATACAAGTCTAAACATAAGGGACTAAAAACTTAACTAAGGTTTAACAAAAAGGGTCACTTTCTTCTCGCATTAATTTTCATATCATCAATTAGGTCTTGCATTCATTATTCATTCAGTTACAAGTAAAAACATGAATAGAGCCATGACCAAGAATTATCATATAACTATGCTTATAACTAGCATACAACCAAATAAATGACCATAAGTGAATAGTCATTAAAGCCACATAATAACTAGTATATTTCCTTACAAAAAGTAAGAGAACTTAGCTTTTACTAAATATATGCAATTACCAACCGGGTTCGAGACTCCCACATTCCACCCGACCATAGATTGGCTTAACCATATCTTTCTCTCAGCCAATCACCCTCGTGCCATATTCCAAGAATGAATGTGGGATCTCATGGGAATAAACAATCAAAATACAACAAAGGGAATCCAAAGGTTAAACCAGCTCCACCCTATCCATACCATGATCGCACCTCAACTGGTGTCAAGATCACAAAACCAAACCAAGCTTGGATGCCTCAGAATTTATTCACCATCCTTGAGGAATTTTCCTATCTCCACCCTTAGGCTTTATTATGTATCCCTTTGTTATCAACAAGGGATTCCTTGGCCTTTGGGAATTTTCCTGAGACCACCTCACCCTAGATTCCAAAACCATCCATCAATCCAAAGCTCAAACCAAGAAAAATCCCATCACACCATGGTTATCCATAAACGGAAAGGCTAGGCTAAAATCCACTGTCAAATCCCGGAAAAATCCATGCCAATGACAACAAAAGAACCAAATACCAGCATGCATATACCATGCATTTTGAAACCAACTAGGAAATCACACACATAATATGTTACCTACAATTATTCTTACTGAATATGTTTGATCCCTGCTTTCCTTGTCCTTATTTGATTTTCCTTTCCTTTCCTTTGCTTGCTTTCTTACTTTCTTTCTCTTCTTGGTGTTTTCTCCTCTTTGAGACAAATTCTAGCGCTAAACTGAAAAAAGGCTGACAAAGATACCAACTAATGCTCTCAGGTATTTTTATTGATGAGGCCTCTAATTTCTTCAATTATCCATTATTTTCCTTCATTTTCCTCCTCACATGAAACCTGTAACCTTTCACCTCCCTTTTCTCCTAATTTCCATTATTTTCATTAATAAAATGCCAATTATTGCCATTTTGTATTTCCAAAGCCTTAGCCATTTCCTTTTCCAATTTCCCTTAGCCATAAAACACAACAAGTGATGCCTACTAAGATATTTTTCCCAACATTCAGATTGGAATAAGTGTCCCTTGTCTGTGGTATTATTTTACCTTTATTAAATTTTATTACATGAACTTTTAACCCAGGGTTGTTACATAATGCACTGATGTGAAAAACAATTTGACTTAAAGACTAGAACTATCAAGCTTAGTTCAGTGAAAAATCTAGTGCTTCTTACTCCAAATATTTTTATAATAATTCTAATATATCTGAGCCTAATAAGAATCTCAAACTCATGAAAGATAATTCTTTCCTATGCTCATAAGGTGATGGAATGAATATTCTTCAAGAATTTATACTTCCCTCTACAACCATCCCATATAGTCTTTCTTCCATAAACGTCTCTATTTTTTCTAAGTCTTATAGAGATTTTTCCTAATTATTGTATTGAGTTATGGGGTGTGAGTCAACTTCAATGGTTCCTAGGTCAATATTATATGTTTTGTACTTCTCATTCAAAAAACGTTGATTTATTTGGGGGAAAGTTATTTCCAACAATATTTCATATAGTTGATCAGTTTCTTAGAAACCCAAAAATCCTACATGAAGGTTTGCTTAGTCATGGAAATAATCACATCTAACATATTCCATTGATTACCCTGGAAGAATAACGTCAACCCATATACGGAACCAACTCAATTCTTGTATCCTATATTATGGAAGCACAAATATCCATTTCATTTCTATGAATTATTGGATTATTTCGTCTACAAGTTAAACTATATGCTAAAAGTCTAAAAGAATTCCTAATGAAGCAGTGAATTTTCTGATAGGAAAAGGGATATATGAGGAGTGAAAGGATGCTTTGTTGCTAAAGTATAAATACAATACCACTCTTATATGATTGTATTTTATAGAAAAATAAATAAATAAATAATACAGTGAGGAATTTTTCCCATTTCATAATTTCTTGAATTATTTAATTATTTAATTTCATTTAAATTGAATCTGTCCAAGGATTCGACCAAGAAGGCACCCTTTCTAGTCACTTGGCATACATAATATATGTTAATTTATTCACAAGGATCTCAAAAGGAAGTGGAGAGAATCAATTTGGCTCTTCTAAAACACTTACCCTAGCCAAAGATGTTGCAATAGAGGCAAGTACCAATACCAAAGGAAGAATGAAGGAAAGAGGGAAAAGGCCTTGGAGCTTTAGTCCCACTTAAGCACCACAAACTAATTGAAGTTCCTCTTCTACACAGAGGAGAAAAGAAACAATTTCTATAAGAGGAGATAGAAACGGCCAACACTCTGGTAACAGTGATGGAGAAGATCTAACTCCTCATGCTTCTCTTGAAAAATCACATGTGGTTTCATCATCCAAAAATAAAATCTCAAGTAAACAAGGGTCACAGAATGTAGAAAAATCCATGGACATGGAAGTAGATAGCATTGTAATTCTGGAATGGGTAATGACACAAATGGTTGAAGCCCATGAACTTGTGGAAGAACTAGCCACTAAATAGCCTATCTTACTTGAATACTAGTATATAAATATGTAAGATACCCACTATGATAAATCTATATAGAAATTGAAATTTGAAGAAAGTAGTGAGTCAAATGAAGAGAAAAATATATGTTTAAAGAGTTAGACCTTTTACACTCTTGAAACTACAAAAAACTATAGGACTCAAGAGGCATCCCTTCTCATTCAATAACAGAGCAAGTATCTGAGAATTTGATACTGAAGAAAATAATACATGAGATTGAAGAATCTCTAGTTCCTACACCCCTATTCATGACTACATTGTATATTCAAGCCCCTAAAATAGATGTTACACCTAACACAATGAAGAAGATTAGAATGGGCCCTGTAGCTACAAACAAGAATCAAAATTTATGTCACTAGGAACATTAACAAGTGATTATGAATTATAGAAGAAGCGTGGGAAATTTCTCTCCATTTGAGAAATTTATCTCACATAATTAATATATTTTTTGAGTATTTATGAAGAGACCTTGA
This sequence comes from Pinus taeda, assembly GCA_000404065.3. Taxonomy (NCBI): domain Eukaryota; kingdom Viridiplantae; phylum Streptophyta; class Pinopsida; order Pinales; family Pinaceae; genus Pinus; species Pinus taeda. The sequence continues at coordinate 292,673 of APFE030259850.1, forward strand.
GAATTATTAGCAATTTACTAAAAATTATTTCAATGAAATTGTAAATAAAATCAACTCTTTAAATTAAATCCAAATATGTCAACAAGGCTTTTCTACTTGAAAGAATATTAAGTAAATTAAAGTAGGTTGATCTGCTAGAATTCAGATGCTCGAGGATGCTCTTGCTGAATGCTCAAGCATCTGTGACTACAGAATCAACAACTTCTTCAATGCCATTAAGATTATTGATTATCTTAAAGGCCCCTAAATTATTAGGGACTAAATGATCATCCCTAAATATGTTTTGAAACAAGAATTGGATGTTATCAGAGTATCACTAAGGGATTAACTTCGACAATCTATTCAATTTTCTAGAACCTCATATGAGGAAATCGTTTGTCACATTTGTTAACAACAAAAAATACTAATTGATTAATATTGAGCAATTGAAATCAAATTCTAAAGATATAGAAGATGAGGTATTTACCCTGAGAGTGAAGTGGGACAAAATCATCCAACCCATGAAGACTACATTGAAGAAAGGCTCAATAAATTTTTGAATGAATTCATTAACCCACAATAATTTCCTAGATAGTTAGGATGATGAAAAATTGAGGAGCCAACTATATAAACTTATTTTGCAGTAGTTTTAAATAGAGAGAGGATTCATTCCAGATGTGATCATTCTTTAATTTTGGGAATGTTTATTTTCTTTGAAGAAATCCATATTCTCTTCCCAGTCTTTGATCATCAAACTTTATTGAATTGTTACATGATTTCTAATTCTGATCCCTGATAGCATTTTCTCTTTTTTTTTTTTTTTCTGATTTCTAATTCTGATCCCTGATAGCATTTTCTCTTTTTTCTAATTTCTAATTTTGATCCATCCTAGTCCCTTAGGACGAACACATTTTATTTTATACTTAAATAACAAGATGTTGTGAATTGACTTTATTATGAAAATTTAAGTCTATAAATTATTCTCTTAACTCTCACAAAGAGCTTCAGGAAGACATGTCATTTGTGATTCTAAAACTTTAATTTTCAAATAAGAAGTAAAAACCTCATGAATTTTTTCCTATGATCTTATGATTTTAGATGTTTGAAACCATTTTATATTTCTCTGAGTATCTAGACCAATATTTTTTTCTTTTGTCTATCTAAATTTGCTTCAAATATGTTTCCTCATTTATATTTATGGATGACAATGTGAAATGGATTTGATTACATAATTTATTTTGATATCATTTCTTTTTTACTTTTAAAAACACCTTGTCCACTCACAGGTGCATGCGTTAAATGTTCAATTTTTAATATTCAAGTGTTGAGAAATGCATCAGGAAATTCTCAATTTGATTTTTCCTTGATTAATTTGAGAAAATTTAAATTTCTACATTAGCAGATAACTTAGATGCAGTTAACTTGTGTGACATAGCTTGTGTAACCTAGTTTACTCAGTGAATTCGAGTTGGAGGAATTAGAGTTCTATTAAGAATTTGTGATTGTTAATTTGTAGCAATAAAGTTTAGTTATTTCAAGTTGTTTTCAGTTAAACTAATTGCAACTGTAGGAGGAACTAGTGGAAGGTTAGTTGTGTAGTGAGACTTCATTATAACCCAGTGATCATCCAATTAACTGATAAATCAACCCAAAATAGCTAGTGCATACAGAGAATTTGAGTTCCCAAACTGTGGTGGAGATTCTAAGGCTATGTAACATCAGTTGTAGACTAGTCTTGAGTGTACATATGTTTCATGTGGTTAGATGATCAAGCTTGGGAATTGTGCAATCAATTTGAGGAAATTCCTAAATAATACATGCCTAATTTCTCAAGGAACTGCGCAAGGAAATAGAGGCTCAAGCAGAGGTAGAAATTGAGGAAATAGAGGCTCAGGCAGAGGTAGAAATTGACTAAGTCTGGGTCAGAGCTTCTTAGTGAGCATAAAGATAGGTTATTCACTTGAAGGTTGTTCTCAACTGAGCAAAACAATTGTATTACATCTATATTCATTAGATTAATGCAAGCATGCATAAGGGTTTCTAGCATATTTAATTCCCCTAGAAAAATATTGTGTGCACGTGTGTTATTTCTCATTGCATGTTTGTGATTGATGTTCTAAATTGTGAATTGAATTCCACAGAATAGTAGAGTAGGTTTGTGTCTTGTGATTTTGATTAAAATTTCTTGAGATGTTGTAAATATACATCATAATTTCTACATCAAGTTATATGAATATGAAAGTGTGACCGATAGAGGATGACCACCTATACAAAAATGTATAGGGAGCCTTGAAAACAAACCCTGGGAGGTTAGATTATTTTTCCTTGTCAATACTAACATCAACATTTTTGGCAACTACATTGGTGATATCGAAAGGTCAATATTCCATACCCAGAAGATGACTCATCATGACCTTGTCCAATCTTTTCTTCCCATTAGACTAGAAGACCAAATAAGTATATTGAATCAATTGTATAATAATTTGATCTTGAAGAATGGAAGAACTTGAGAAAAGCTTTAAATATCTTGGAAAGTTTTATCTTAACAAGGGTTCCATGTGCTTCAAAATCTAACAAGATGAATTCACTAAGGGATAAATTTGAAGTTGAAGGAGTCGAAGATGTTGGAAATAATACTGAGAGGGGGGGGGGGGGGGGGTGGGGGGGGGGGGGGTGAATCAGTATTAGCAACTTAAAAATATTTCATTTCCATAAACAGATTTATATACGCTACTTCTGTTAATGCAACTTGCATATATATGCAACTGTGTTTAGAGCAACCAACATATACCTTGTAAACTTATTATTTAGACAGTTGATCTTTAATCTGTGTATCAAAACCATATAAGCAGTAACAGGTATAGTAAAACCAGAGCAGACAATCACACACAAGAACATAAGATATAAGGTGGAAACCCAATGTGGGTAAAAACCACCTGCTGCAATTCATCTCTATCTTGTTTTTACAATATTTCTGTACTGGTGTACTCTTATACCAGTACATAGGCTTCTACCTATAGAAGGCTACAACCTTCTCTTGTTTTCCCACTTCTCCTAGAAGGGAGCTACAACCCCCTTAGCTCTTGTACTAGCTGATGTACTAGTACATAAGTGCTGACCTATAGAAGGCTACAACCTTCTCTTTTCTTCCAGGGACCACGTTTCATAAATTTTCAGACTAGATCCATCAATAGCATCAATCAAACATCAAAATATATCTGCATCATTCAATCTCCCTTTCACTAACCAAAACGGAATCAAACAATGACTTCTCTAAATGTTGTAACCATAATACAGTAACAGTACCAGAACCCAACTAGAACCCAGAACACTGTAACAGTAAACAAAAGTATCTAAAACATATTTTATGAGATGTACGCTACTTCAATGTGTCGAACCTGTGTGCATACACTGTTATATGAAGGCAAAACTATGTATAAGTCGTTTTGAATTGCTGAACCAGCATGTATACATGCCTTTGCTATACTAAACATGCGTACAGATCTGTAAAAGATTATTTACCCTTTTCAACTATTCAGACATCAGTTTATACCCAGATCATCAGATTCACAGATCAAAACATGCACCAATTATAAAAGATAAAAAACCACACAAAAATACTTCTCTTCAAGCCTTAATATCTTGACCCTTCAATAGAACTTATCCTTCTTCAAGTTCTCAGGTTCCTCCTTGATTCAGATCCAGTTGCGTACCATAACCCAATCACTATGTTCTAGATCTTGCTCTTCATTAGATATTCAATACTTGAGTACCTTTGCCTAATGATCTCCTCCTCCTTTTATAGTCTTAGGCCTTACTCAATACCATGGTCCAAACCACTTAGAAGCAATACCTTGGACCAAATACCTGGGGTCAATACTTCAGTCAAGATACCTTGGATCAATACCATGGGACAAACTACCAGGGGCCAAATACCATGGAACAAAACCAAGTTTTCAACATGTATGCACCTTTCCTTGCATGAAAGTGCGTGTATACGCATATGCTCCTTTTGTTCGGTGAACCCGCGTGTATACACGGCTTGGTCAAGGGGAACCTGCGTATATCTCTTTTTCCTTCATTCTGAGAGCTTGAACTATGATATGTCATCTGAGTGAGTTGCCATCAAGGACAACACCTGTGTCATAATGCCAACAATCTCACCCTTTGGACTTGATGGCAACCCTAAGTCACTCTCCCCCTTTTTCATCAAGGGAAAAGAGTTATGCTCCCCATGAGTACATGTTGAATTCTCTAATATGATGAAGTGTTTTGTTCATGCTCCCCCTAACTGTAAGCAAGCTCTGCAAAAAGAGTTTCTACAAGAAGAACATGACTCTATACATCATAAATGACCTTCCTATCACCAAGGACTCATACATACATTCATCTCCCAACCAAGTGGGGATATACCAAGATTGACTCATCCACCCAACCAAGTGGGGATACATGATAGGACAAGAACATTACATCATCCATCTCAGGCATAGTGGGGAAACAAAATAGGTCATTACATGACCTTGATAATAAAAGATATACATGAGATAGAGATAAAATATCTAAAACAAGATAGTTATCAGCAACTATCATCAGCAGCATCTGTCAATCACCATTAACAACCATGATCTCCCTCTGCACCTGTTCCACTTGAAACAAAAACAACTGTGAAATTGTCCCAAGATCTTCTAAGATAATGCCAACAATTCATTATTAGAACTATATGCTCCCCCTGAACCTATGCCAGATGATCACTGTCAGACCCATATCATACTCTTTCCATCCTGAGTCTATCCCACTTCAAACCAACATATATGCAACTGTATCCACAACAACCAACGTATGTATGTGGATATGCTTCATGAAACTCGCATACAACCACTTTTCTCTGAAACAGATAAGTATCAACGACAAGAAGATGCATCAACTACTCCCAGCTTTTGTCTAAGGTATTCAAATGTCTCTCTGGGTAGTGGTTTGGTGAATATATCAGCAACCTGTTCCTTGGAGAGAACATACTCCAATTTGACCTTTTTTTCAAGCACTTGTTCGTGGAGAAAGTGATATTTGATAGGTATATGCTTGGTCTTGGAACGCATGACAGGATTCTTTGAAATACTAATTGCACTTGTATTATCACATAGAATGGAGATGGGTGGAGTACAAGTGATTTGAATGTCTTGCAATGTTTACATCATCCAAAGAAGTTGTGTGCAACGAGATGCGGCAACCACATATTCTGCTTTAGTTGTAGATAATGCAATTGAACTTTTTTTTTTGCTGAACCAAGACACTAATCTGGAACCCATGAATAATGCACCACCACTAGTGCTTTTTTTTCATCCACGCTTCCTACCTAATCTGCATCTGTATATGTATTAAGTTTAAGATCTGTATCTCTGGGATACCATAAACCAAAGTTTTGTGTCCCTCGAAGATATTTAAAAATCCTTTTGACTGCTTGAAGGTGTGCTTCCTTTGGATTTGCTTGGAGTCTTCCAACTATTCCCACTACGTGCATGATGTCTAGTCGGGTACCTATTAGATAGAAAAGACTACCAATCATGGATCTGTAGGTTGGTTGATGTACCACTGTTGATTCATCATTTGTACTGAGGCTGCATCCTGTTACCATGGGAGTACATACTGGTTTAGAATCTTCCATTCCATATTTCTTCAAGATCTGCTTGAGGTACTTGGTTTGTGATAGAAAAATACCATCTTTATTTTGTTGAACTTGTAAACCAAGAAAATATGTGAGCTCACCAAGAAGGGACATTTCAAATTCTTTTTGCATTACCAAAGAAAAGTTTTGACTCATGGATTCTTCATTACTCCATAAAATGATATCATCAACATACACAACAAGTATTAGCAATTTATCATTGTCAATTTTTATATATAGATTGCTATCAGTTGATCCTTTTGAAAAACCTTGTTGATGAAGGTACTTGTCAAGACGATAATACCAGGCCCTTGGAGCTTGTTTTAGACCATAGAGCGCCTTTCTGAGTCTACATACAAGTTTTGGATCATTTCCAAGGATGAATCCATCTAGTTGCTCAATATATACCTCCTCTTCTAGATCTCCATTAAGAAAGGTAGATTTCACATCCATTTGATATACTTTGAACTTCTGAAAGCTAGAAAGAGCAAAGAACATTCTCATGGCTTCAAGTCTAGCAACAGGTGTAAACGTTTCTTCAAAGTCTATACCTTCTTGTTGAGCATATCCTTTACAAACAAGTCTAGCCTTGTTTCTAACAACTTCCCCATTTTCATTCAACTTGTTTTTGAATATCCATTTGGTTCTAACGATATTCTTATCATGAGGTCTAGGAACTAATTCCCAAGTATTATTCTTTTCAATTTTCTCAAGCTCTTCATTTATGGCCTTGACCCAGCATTCATCTTTGCATGCTTTATGTACATTTTTCGGTTTGATGGAGGAAAGAAATGCTAGATAGCTTGAAGCTTCTATAATAGTTCATCTTGTTTGTACACCTTCCTCTTTCTATTCCAAAATTTGAGTCTCTGGATGATTTTTCTGAACATATCTGGATGGAGTCTTTTCTTCTGTCGTTATCTACTCTTCTGGTGCTTCAATGGTTTCTTCTTCTTCAGCATTAGTCTGATTTGATGTGGAAGGATAATCCTCATCTGCTTCCCACTCTTCAGTTTTTACTTGCTTTGAATTTTTTCCTGCTTCATCAACCACAACATCAATACTTTCAATAATTTTTCCTAGTATTTTATTATAACACTTGTATCCTTTACTTCGGGAAGAGTAACCAAGGAGAATGCCTTCATCTGCTCTAGGTTAAAACTTGCCAATTTTTTCATTAGTCCTTTTGATGTAACATTTACTGCCAAAAACTTTGAAGTATTTTACAGTAGGAGTCTTACCATACCAAAGTTCATGAGGAGTTTGAGTGTTGTTTACCCAAACATTTGTTTTGTTGAGAATAGTGATGGCAGCAAATGAGCTTCACCCCAGATGGTTGCAGGAGTTCCAGACTCATCTAGCATAGCATGAGCCATTTGTTGAATAATTTTGTTCATCCCTTCTACCACTCCATTTTGCTGAGGAATCCTTGTAGTATAGAATTCCTTCTTATTCCATGTTCTTCACAGAAGTAGAACAATTCATTTGAGGTAAATTCCCCTCCTCGATCAGATCCGAGGCATTTGATTTTGTGATTTGATTCATTTTCAACCAAAGCTTTGAAGGCTTTGAACTTTTCAAATGCTTCATTTTTATGCTTTAGAAGTCCTATCCAACACATTCTGGAAAAGTCGTCAATGAACAAAATAAAGTATTCTTCTCCACGAGGTGACTTTTTCCTTGATGGACCACATAAATTAGTATGGACAAGTTCAAGCTGCTTACTAGATGATCCTTCTTTCTTAGGGAAATGTGTTCTAGTTTGCTTACCAAATTGACATGATTTTCATATTATCTTTTCTGGAATTTTGATGTCAGGAAGATCACGAACAACTTGGAATTTGCATGCTTTCCTTATCTAAGGGAAGCTTAGATGCCCCAATCTTTTGTGCCATAGCCAGTGTTCATCATTTTTTCTTAGATAGCATTGTTGTTGTCCTCCCTTGAGTATGTATAAATTATTTGGAGTTCTTATGCCTTTGATCAATGTTTTTCCTGTATCAAGCTCACGAACAACACATCCATTTGATTGAAATACTACCTCATTTCCTTGATCACACATTTGACTAACACTTAATAGATTATGCTTTAAAACATCAACATACATAACATTCCCAGCGTTGACCTTTTCATTTAAGAGAACAAAGCCTTTACCTTTTATGACTGCAAGGGTGTCATTTCCAAATGAGACATTCCTTTCCTTTTCTAAGGCACTATATGATTGAAGTTTTTCTTTATCACCTGTCATGCGTTTCGAGCATCCATTGTTGATGTACCATTGATTTTCTTGTCCTTCTATTAATAAGGCTATACCACATCTTTCAGTTTGTGGTTCTTTCTTTTTCCATGTTTTCGGAACCAATGAGTCTTACTCCTTTTGAGGTGTTTGCAGAAATTTACTCCTGCATTTAGAGTCTTCATGACCGAATTTGTTACAGATAGAGCATTCTATTTCATTTTCAAGAGCAGAAAAGTTATTGTAGGTCCTTTTCATGATATCAGTCACATTCCTTTGATTTCGTGCTTCTCTATTCATGATGGTCTTATAAGCAACACATTGAGTAGCTTTGTGTCCAAAGTTATGACATGAAAAACATTAGCCATTAAAGAAATTCCTGCCATTATCGAATCTACTAACCTGATGATTGTAGTTTCCATTGACATTCATTCTTGATGCAAATTGAGAATGATTTACCTGAGGTTGGTTATAGCTTTTGTTCATCCTTGAAGTATATTGAACTCGATTTACCTGGTGATCTTCTTTAAGCCTCTGTTGATGATTGTCAACCTGTTCACTTCTCCTTGCTGCATCAAGATAGCTTTTGGAGGTTGATGGCTTCTGTGCTTGAGATGGTTCCTCAGTATATCCAAGACCTGTCTTTATCAGAGGAGAACACTACACTTTTCATTGTGTTTTTCCCTTTCAACAAGTTGGAATGTCAGAGTATCTATAATCATACTCTTTTCTTCTAGACAGATTTTAAGTTTAGAAATTTCTTCATAGAGACCATCTTCATCTAAAGCATCCAAGAAATCATCATCTTCAAAATCCATCAGAAGTCTATAATCATTATTATTTTCATCTTCATCACTATTTGATAAACCATCACTATCTTCATGCGTATAGTAGCTCTTCTTATTTACACTTTGTTTTGTATTCCATTTTGTTGATTCCTTACCTTTAGCAAGCTTATCTTTGTGAGGACATTTGGCAGCATAATGACCTACTCTTCCACAAGAAAAACATTTGAAGGGTAGTTTACCTTTGAATCTTCCAGAACCCCGTTGAAGGTTCTTGACAAAGTTTTATTCTTCATCTCCTTCTGACGTATGTCTTGACTCATTGAGTTCTTTTCTTGAAGCTTTGAATGTGGCTTCTCTCATATCTGATGGACCCCCTTTTCTCATTTCAAAAGCAGTTAGGATTCTGTGCATCTATGATGTAGTAATACTCTGAAGATCCTGCTTTTCTTCTATGGCAAAAACTTTTGATTCAAACTTAGAAGACAACGATCTTAGAACCTTTTCAACTAAAGTAACTTCTTTTATCTCTTCACCCAAGTTTTTCATGCAATTAACAATCTCATCTATACGTAAGAAATAATTAGCTACACTTTCATCATTGTGCATTTTGAGAGTTTCATATTGAATTCTAAGAGATTGTAGTTTTGCACATTTTACCTGAACGTCTCCTTCATAGCTTAGAATGATCTTGTCCCATATTTCTTTGGAAGTTTTGAGCTGCATAACCTTGGCGAATTCTGATTGTGATAGAATTCCCAATAGAGTATTGATAGCCTTTGCATTCGTTTCATACTGCTTTTTACCTACCGCATCTTTAGGAGTTGTTGATGCAAATGTGTATCCTCCTTCCACGATATCCCAAACTTTTGTTCCAAGAGATTGAAGATAGGTTGTGCTTCTTACCTTCCAGTAGACGAATTTTCTCCCATCAAAGATTGGTGGCTTGATGGATGCCTCTCTTTTGTAGTTGCTCATGATGATAAATCTTCCTTCAAGCAATCAAGCTTCTTCTGAAGGACCTGCTCCAATTCCAATTGTTGGAAATAATACTAAGAGGGGGGATGAATCAGTATTAGCAACTTAACAGTATTTCATTTCCATAAATAGATTTATATACGCTACCTCTATTAATGCAACTTGCGTATATACGCAAGTGTTAAGAGAAACCATCGTATACCTTGTTAACTTATTATTTAGTCAATTGATATTTAATCTGTGTATCAAAACCATATAAGCAGTAACAGGTATAGTAAAAACAGAGCAGAGAATCACACACAAGAACACAAGATATAAGGTGGAAACCCAATGTAGGTGAAAACCACCTACTGCAATTCATCTCTATCCTCTTTTAATAAGAAACTTCTTTTTACAATATTTCTGTATTGGTGCAGTCTTATACCAGTATGCAGGCTTCTACCTGTAGAAGGCTACAACATTCTCTCATTTTCTAGCTTCTCCTGGAAGGGAGCTACAACCCCCTTAGCTCTTGTACTAGCTGATGTACTAGTACGTAGGTGCTGACCTACAGAAGGCTAGAACCTTCTCTTTTCTTCTAGGGACCACGTTTCATAAATTTTCAGACTGGATCCATCAACAGCATCAATCAAACATCAAAATATATCTACATCAATCAATCTCCCTTACACTAACCAAAACGGAATCAAACAATGACTTCTCTGAATGTTGTAACCAAAATATAGTTACAGTACCAGAATCCAACCAGAACCCAAAACACTGCAACAGTAAAAAAAAGTAGCTAAAACATATTTTATGAGACGTACGCTACTTCAATGTGTTGAACCTGCATGCATATGCTGTTATATGAAGGCAAATTTGCGTATACACTATTTTGAATTGCTGAACTAGCATGTATACGCGCCTTTTCTATATTGAACCTGCATACAGATCTGTAAAATATTATTTACCCTTTTCAACTATTCAGACATTATTTTATACCCAGATCATCAGATTTACAGATCAAAACATGCGCCAATTATAAAATATCAAAAACCACACAAAGATACTTCTCTTCAAGCCTTAATATCTTGACCCTTCAATAGAACTTATCCTTCTTCAAGCGCTCATGTTCCTCCTTGATTCAGATCCAGCTATGTACCATAACCCAATCACCAGTATTCTAGATCTTGCTCTTCATTAGATATTCAATACTTGAGTACCTTTGCCTAATGATCTCCTCCTCCTTTTATAGTCTTAGGCTTTACTCAATACCATGGTCCAAAACCACTTAGAAGCAATACCTTGGACCAAATACCTAGGGTCAATACTTCGATCAAGATACCTTGGATCAATACCATAGGTCAAGATACCAAGGACCAAATACCACTGATCAAAACCAAGTTTCCAACATGTACGCACCTTTCCTTGCATGAAAGTGCATGTATACGCATACACGCCTTTTGGTCGACAAACCCGCGTGTATATGCGGCTTGGTCAAGGGGAAGCTGCGTATATCTCTTTTTCCTTCATTCTGAGAGCCTAAACTATGATCTATCATCTAAGTGAGTTTCCATCAAGGACAACACCTATGTCATAGCGCCAAACCTATGTCATAATGCCAACAGAAGAATCCAAAGAGGCCCTTAAAAAGATGCCTAAGTAGGAAACTTGCTGAAAAATCTAGCACTTCCAAGAAAGAAGAAGCTTTTCTTTTTCTTTCCACCAAAGAAACGAGAAATCCAAAATTGAGAAGAAGGAATAGTATAAATATGGGAAGAAAGGAAAGAAGGTGAAAATCCAAGGAACCAAAGATGAAGAAGGGTTAGTCCTCTTTCTTGACAAGGTAAAAAACATCCCCAACCTATTATACCCCCTGAATTTTTACTTATATTCAATGGGGATGGTGCTATGAATCCAAAAAAACATATGGATCAATTCCTTTATATGTGTGACATACAATATATTGTACTTGAATATGTTACAATCAAGTTATTTCTTCAAACTTTAATAGGAATTTCCTATGACTAGTATATGTCCTTGCTTGTTTCTTCAATTACCTCTTTTGATGACATAGAATAAGATTTTATTGGAAGGTATGCCCAACCTATTATATATCATACCTTGCCTAGCCACTTTACCAAAATCCATCTTGACAAGAAGGATAATATTAGATATTTTAATCTCCAGTTTTTTAAGACCTTGTAGCAAATACCTCAAGATACTCGCCCTAGTGACCGAGTCATATATGGGTTTTACAAAACTGCAATGCCAACAAATGTTAAGTATGCTATAAAGTATGCACATATTAATATTTTGTAAGAAACCAGGATAAAAGTGGAAGAAGTGGAGGAAGATATGTTACAAATCAATGTCAATCCAAATATTATTCTTGGAAGAGTACAAAATGAAATGTCCTCCTTGAAAGTATTAGAAACTAAGAAGTCAGGATTAGTATGAAGTAATTGGGATACAATAGTTGGAAGAGGAATTTTCTATGGAATTCCTCCCAATGTGTGAAATGTTATTGCATTGGAAGAACCATCTCCTTTGAAAATTGATTCAGAAATTGCTCAATTGAATAGAATAGCCAAACAAATGTATAATGAAATAATAAAATTAAGGAGAGGAGATAAGTAGACACATCGACCTTAGCAAAACTTTGGAGGACCAACATATGGTTTTAGACAAAGACCTAATCAATATTTACAATGCCCCTACAATGGTACAAAGGTCTCCAACATTTGAAATTATAAGTACTTTATTTATGGAAGATGAAGAAATGCAAGAAGAAGAAGACATAGGCTCACCTCAAATTCTTACAGAAGAAAATTCGACCACCTTGGAGTCTAAAAGAATGGGAGATGACTAAGTATTTTCATTATAAGAAGAGTTTATAGAGCAAGAAAACATTATATAAAGAAGGTTTCAACTGAATAAAGCAGAAGCAAAGGGTCCAACTCAATACACAAATATAAGGAATCAAGGAGAAGTATCAACACAAATGAATGTGTAGCAAGATAAATCTAGACCAACCCAAAGCAAGGATAATAATATAGTCAATCCAATTAAAATGTTCTAAAAAATGAAAATACATCCAATAAAAGAGTCAAGGCAATTTTTATCTCTCATCAGCAGAAGATCCATTCTCCTCCTATCAAAGCTCAAGGTAAAGTTTCTCCTTTTTACATATCAGTGGAGACTCCATAATTTAGATTGCATAATTGTTTGGTAGATGGAAGTGCAACCAATAATATCATGAAAGAAATAGGTTTAGGTTACACTAAGTACTATAAGACTAGAGAATATATTTGTTTAATTGATTCAAGAAGGGTACCAACTTATGTTGAGATCAAAGATTTTTGCGCTTATATAAGTTTTGCACCAAATATCACAACTATTTTCACTATAATATTGGTGGACCTACCTATTTCATATGGACTTGTCTTAGTTAGAGAATGGAGTTTTTCTCTAGGAGGATACATGATGCTTCCAAATAAAGATGTTTGTATGATAAGGATACCAAGAGAATTGAGGAATTGTGTATTTTATGAGAAATAGGAGGTTGGTGGAGTAATAAACTATATTGACAATGTCCATGTAAATTACGCCATATTGAACAATGTATCCCAAAGTCGATGGAAAATTTTCTTTGATGGTGATTCTTTAAGTGTGGCATCGAGAGCTAGTATAATATTTGAAAGCGTAGATGGAGAATGGTTTCATATGATTTTCATTTGAATTTTACCTATACAAATAATGAAGTTGAATATGAAGCATTAATTCAAGGTTTACTTCTTTCTCGGTAGACATGGATTAAAAGAATTATTACTATTGGAGATTTAGAACTGATTTTCAATCATATTTGCCAAGACTATAATATCAAGAATAATAAACCAAAGTAGTCTGCAAAGATAATTTGGGAATTACTGCAAAGATTTGATTCCTTTGAAATATATTTTATTCCAAGGGAGAAAAATCAAAAGGGTGATTCCTTAGCGGTAAGTAGCTTCTCTATTTAATTATGAATCAACTGATAATTCATATAATGTTGAGGTTTTGTTTTGTCCATCTGACCCAGATAATCAATAAAATCGGTTTATTTTTTAAAATGAAGAATGTATCATTGAGTTTCTTGCTCAAGGAGATGATGGGAGTGAAGAACTGCGACAAAAAGCAAAAGTACCAATATCTCTTGAATCAATGTTCCATTGTAATGATCGATTAAGATGTTCTAGTTATCAGAATAATAAAAAAGTGAGAAAATTCCATATTTCAAAAGGATAAATACTAGAATTCCTAAAGCACCAAGTTGGTTTAATATTAGGAAAAAATGTACTCAACATGAAATTGATCAATATATAACCTTGTTTAAGAAATTTCAAAATATTTTTGCATGGACGTATCAAGATTTGAAGAAATATGACAAAAATATCATCCAACATGTTATTCCTTTGAAAGAAGGGGCAAAGCCAATAAAACAAAATCCATAGATAATTAATCCTAAATTAAATTCTTTGGTTAAATTAGAAATTGAGAAGATGGAAAAGGCCAAAATTATTTTTCCAATAAACAGTTCTAAATGGATTGCAAATATGATTATTATTTGAAAGAAAAATGGAAAAATAAGACTATGTATTGACTTCCATGATCTTAACAAATATTTACTTAAAGATAATTATTTCCTCCCAAATATAGAAAGGTTATTGTAGCAACTCACTAGAGCAACAGTAATGTCTATGCTAGATGGATTTTTTTGGATATAATAAGATATTTTTGGAAAACGATAACAGACATAAGGTTGCATTTATTATACCATAGGTGTCCTATGCTTATGCTTGAATTCTATTTGGATTGAAAAACATTGGAGAAATGTTTTAGAGAGCCATGGATTAGACAATATTAAAAGATATGATAGAAAAAATCATGATTGATTATCAAGATGATTTAACTATATATTCCAAACACATAACATCCCATTGGGCTCACTTACAACAAATTTTTGAAATATGCATACTATATGGAGTATCCCTTACCCTAAAAAAATTATTATTTGCAGGGTTAGGTTTTGGAATGTGAAGGGTTTTCCATTGTTTCACAACAATAAATAGGCCTTCGAGCCTCATTGTAACACAGTTCAGAACAATTCAGAGGCATGTAGTGACCACATCCCTTCTCAGAGATAAGCTACCATCGCCCTAGCTGGTTTATTTCCATTTCTGGTTGTAAGCATATTTCAGTATTTTCCATTAATGAAATGAAGTAATATTTCTGCTGCATCTTTGTGTATATGGTTATCTCTGTATTTTATTGTGTTCCTGTTTAAATCCGGATCAAGTAACAGGAGGAAGTTTACTTCACCATATAGTGAGCCAAAAGGGAATATACATAGACACATAGAGATTCAAGGCACTATGTGAATCAAATCCTCCTACTAGGTGAAAGTAGTCCAATCAATTTTTGGAAAAATTAATTTTATAAGGTGCTTCATTCAAGCTTATGCATCCATTGTTAGGCCTATCAATAAAGAGGACTATTAAGCTTGAATGGACACAAGAGACTTAGAAAGTATTCTAAGATATTAAGTTAGCAATACCCCTTGTCTTAATTAGCCTTGACTTTACAAAGTATTTCATAATGTCCACTTTTGCATCTGACAAAACCATTGTTGTACTCTTGCTGCAATGACTGAATTGAAATAATAACATTCCATTTATTTCATGAGTAAGTCATTACATGAACATGAATTGAATTATTATTTTATGGAAAGACAAAAGAAGGGAAATGGGATAGTTGGTTAGCAAATACGGAAGAATATGGCATTGAAATCAAACCAAAGGATTATGTAAATTAATTGGAGGGGTTGAAGGAGAAAATATTGAATCTTGTAATGAAGAAGGTAAAGATGATTTGTTGCAAACATCTGATCGGTACAAGGGTATTTCATTTTATTTGAAATTGGGATAGTTTCCAGAAGGAATGATAATCAAAGAAATAAGAACTCTCAAAATGAAATTTAACTCTTATGTCTTGATATCTAGAGTTTTATTTAGAAGAAACCATGATGGAATACTATTAAGTTGTTGATAAGTGCTCATTTTATAATCCTTTTGGCACTGATATAAAACCTTTTTGCTTCTCCATTTTATTGATTAAACCTCATTTCCTCAATTTCCATTCAGAAACATGTACTTTTGACAAAGGTATAACTATCATCTCAATATTACATTTCTATACTTATTCTTATGCACTATTGGGAAATTATTATCTTTCTATATTGACCATGGTGAACAAGGAAAAAAATACATAGGCACTCATCGACAATTTCCACACTTCACATTCATTATTGCAACTCCTTTTACTATAACTATTATTGTTGTAATTCAGATTATGTTGTGGTCACAACTTCAATGCATAGCAATGCTACAACTATTGTTTGTGTTATTTTTTAAACTCCTCTTAGGGACCATTTCTAAAATTCTTGCTATGGCTCCTTGTTGTAACGCCTACTCTGGCTTGTGCTATAAGTCCTTGCATCCATGGTTGAAACTCTTGCTCTGGATAGTGTCGCAACTTTAGAATGCACCAAAATATGCAACTCCATTACAATTGTGGCATCTCGATAGTCAAATAAAAATTTGTCACTTTTGGAATGGCCATATTCATAACAACCAGCCTTATCATAATGGAAAGCAATAAGGAGAAAGTAGACTCCCTTCAAACATGTTGTACAATTGATTAATTCATCACATAACTAATTTTTTTCTATCCATGGGAAAACAATATATTAGGATGGAACAACCTAATTCTCATTATTGTTCATCCTTCTCAATCACTCCATTTAGGTGGAATATTGTTTGTATAAAAGGATACAAAAAGAGATACATAGGGAATTCAAAAGATAGAGAGTATAGATATTGTATTGAATTGTTAAGTGTTGTAACTCCATTACCATTATAATTTAAATTTCATTTTCTTCCTAGATGATGTGTTGAGCATTTAAACCCTCTTACCTTCTTAACCTATTGCCAATCTAAGGAAATAGGGCCCCTCCTTCATCAGATATTATTGATATTAGTAGCTATTTGTAGCTTACGTTATATCTTTAATTTTGTTTTTGTATCATTTTCATTCGATTCATTTACGTTGCTACAATTCAACTAATTAATATTTATTCAATTTTATTCACTTACGTTGTTGAATTTTGAATAGTTCATGTTGCTACAATTAGATATATTTTTGTTGTTGCAATTTCTGTAGGTTATATTCTATGTATGTTGCAATTCCCTTTTATGATTTTTTTATTTTTACTCTGTTGTAACTAGTGGATTCATATTGCCACAATTCAATACTAACTCGCTTTCAGGATTTGATTAGATTATTTGATACTTTTTAATAACTAAGTCATACTTGGCTTCTTTCACAAGCAAGGAATGATTTGATAATAATAGATCTTATCACAACTCATATCTACAATTGTAGCTCTACTACAACCTACAGGATCACTTTATTACTTCAACAAGTCACCTTTTCATTTATGTGTGATTTATTTCCTACAAAGAGAAAAAGTACTTTTCTACAACTTAGATTAGCATCTACATTTCTGCAAAGTGTGGATTGGGTTGTGAGCTTGGTGTGGAGTTAGATAGTCACTTGATGATGCATTATAAGTCTTGAACTTTGGCAAGTATATATATTTCTACAACTACTTTTGTGCAATATAATTATATCAAGCATATATGGTGCACGCCAATTCATAAATTTTGTACGAATTCCAAATTGACAATTAAATGCACATCCCTTTCATTGTCTAACAAGAAATTCAAGGACAATTGAAAGGCCAATATTTTTTTGTGCCATTTCCAAGGGACTACCATTAGTATAGTCACTATTGTGGTTTTTCTTTCTAGATAACATATCTTTCTTGTATCTATTTGAATGATAATTTGTTAAATGTCAAGAAGTAGTGATAAATTGGGTAGATTAGTCAACACTTCAAAAGATCCTCTTAAAACAAATTCAAGCACATATTAAGATGGAAAGGAGTGCATTCAACTACACTATTTGGCACCTATATCTAGCTCCCTTCCTAAACAAATGGTTGAATCTTCTACCCTAGAATCAAATATTGTGCAAGGTCTTGAAAAACCAGAAATTTTGTCCCCTAAGTATGTAATCAGAGAACAATACTAATTCAGAGGAATTCTCTTTCTTGAATATCCAAAGGCACCTCTAGAGCAAGAAGGAAGGGAAATGGAACATGAAGAATTCAAATAGGAGGCTTCTAATTTTTTATTCCCCATACTATAGACTAATGAAGAGAATAAAATGAAGAATATCTCACACTCTTCTCCCCTTAATTTCCATGATCTGTCATAAGACAATCATGTGACCTTCTTGTTTGATTTTGAAGAACTCTCTCACAAATTTGATTATGTGATTGATGCCCCAAACTAAAATCATTCCCATCCATGCTCAAGAATGGAGCCTTACATTAGTTCATGACTCTATGTGAGGGAAACATCAAATCATGGCATCAAATGAAGCAAAACGTTTGGAGACATGTCAAGACTATTGAAAAGATAAGGAAAGAAGGGAAGAAATGTTCAAGATACTAGAAAATGAGGATGAAAGCATAAAGTTCTATGAGAAAAGGTTCAAATATAACCTACATAGATCCAAGCAATAAAATATGACTCCTAAAGCATTGTGCGTTCTATGTTTGAGAGGAATCAAGGATGAATCTATGGAACTCTTAAAGCTCATGGGTGGAGGAGATGTCTCCGAACAACCATATGATGTTATTGTGTAAATTTTCCAAAGATATTCATGTCGAAAAACAAAAGTAGGAAAAGGCCCACAATAAGTATTTGAAAGGATTGGTAATATTACCAAGAATGGAATCACCAGAGTAAAAATATGAAATATGCTAGAATACTTTAAAATTGATATATTAATTTCCCCAAGATTCCAGTTGAATACTATGTAGATGAAGAAAAATAAGTAAGAGGTAGATATAGCCTTAGTTATCTTCTACCCAAAATTAAAAAGGAAACATTTGTTGGAGTGTCCCCTGGATCAAGTTGAGATTTGTGGAATCTGTAGTAAAGATCATGCTTCCATCCAATGTTCTTTTGTGTTTGGATTAAAAGCTATATATAAAGAAGAAAAGGAATTTGAACATCTGTACTTTTTTATACAAAAATGACTATGGAAATAGAAACAACAAGGTATGATCCAAGCCGCATCTCAATGCTTCAATTATTACTATACTAATCATGCTTTACAATATTCCTCTCAACAGTGGTATCTGCATTCTCATCCTTGGATAGCCCATCCTAACCCTCAACAAATCTGGAAGCAAGGGTAGAGAGGCCCTACATTTGGCTGGCCCCACAAAGTCTTTATGTAACCACCCATGCAAATCATTCCCCATCCTCAATCGTATGCATCTACATCCACCCCTGTGTGACGAAATTTCATGCTACACCTCTATCTAACCACAATAATGGTAGACCAACTCAACTAGCACAAGTTATTCAGCTCACTACCTACACTACTTACTCCATCTCTTCCATGGATTGTGATGATATTCATCTCAAAACTGGGAAGATACTAACTCAAGAGAATCCTTTGAACCATATTGAAGCTTTTAATGAGGAATCTTAGAATGAATAACTTGAGTAATAATTAACTCTAAAACCTTTCAGAACTAAAAAAATAGGTCTTGGAATCTAAAAACTAGCTTACGCCGAAATATTAAACCTAGAGAAACCAACAACTCATCTAGAATTTGATTTCCTAAGAGAACTCAAAAATGTGTGTGAAAATTATGCTTTTTCAAGCTATCAAATATGTACCCATTTATTCAAAAGTGGCAAGGAAGATTTGTTTGAGGAGGCATGGCCAATGAAGAAGAGATCCCTAAACTATTAATTCGTTGGGTAAATGATTATATTTGATTATGGGGGGGTCCTCGTTGCAAAACTCTAATCCTAGCAGCCCAGTGGTTAACATGTAAGTCAATAAGACAATTATCCCAAACATGTTAATTGACCTAAGTGTTTCTATAAACATCATGACATGCAATACCATGGAAGTTCTAGGGCTCTCTAGACTAAGACAAACCCCCACCATACTTCAACTTGTTGATAGGTCAATAGTCAAACTAGAGGGAATTTTGGAAGATTTTGTTATTTATATAGACTCATATAATATCCCAATGATTTTATAGCCCTCTAACTAAAATACTCACTATATGGATACCTGTTCATCCTTGGATGACCATGGCTAGCCATTGTAGATGAAGACATTGGTTGCAGATCTGGGAGCATGACCATCTCCCATGGCACCCTACCAAACAACTAACCTTATACCCTCCTACCAAGCCTAGCATAAACCCTAAAACAACTTTTTGATCTAATAAATAAGGAAGTGACAAAGAAGTAGTCCATAAAGTTTTCTCTATTGATAAATGTATTTTTATCATAGAAGTGACTATGGACAAAGAAATCTGTAATTTCATTTCCTCCTCTTCCTCTTCCTCTTCCTCTGACGCACAGGTACTTGAACACTTTCTACATCCAGAAGTTAAATATTATCTTGCTTTAGTAGATGCTTCATATTTAGAATAGGAGTCATTAGCTAAAGAAAACAAATAATATATCATAGATACCATATAAATGCACCCTTTTACCCTTGGGAATGGGTTCATTTCGATAACCCAATTTCCCTAGTACAATTAGAGAAATGGGGTAATAATAATAATAATAAAAAAATTGGATTTTCCCAAGTTTCTCAAAACTTGAATTAGATGTCATCATCTTAATTATCTCAGTGAGACACTCCCAAGGGTTTAAGTTTTGTCCAATTTGGAATCCTGGATTGCAATTCACGATCCTCTAAAGTTTTATTAAATTCAAGAAGTCATCTTTTCTTTTTTCTTTCATGTGGCACCTAAGTGGTCCCCACGTGGCACATTACTACTCTACTATGGCACATGGCCATGAGGGTTTCCTTGATGTCGGGTACTCTAATTTATCCCTTTGTGTGTAAACATTTGTATAATTGTGCATATATGTGTGTGTGTGTTTGTGTGTGTGTGTGTGTGTGTGTGTGTGTGTGTGTGTGTGTGTGTGTGTGTGTGTGTGTGTGTATTTATTGTATCACACAGTGTGAGCCCCATCATAAATATTACCCATTTACATATATTTTATGTGCCTTTGTGGCTACTCCTCCATCCGAAGGCCATGTTAAACAATGTCAATCCACGGTCGATAATCAAATGTGTGACCCCGTACTAACATTACTCACAAACACACACACACACACACACACATATTTATTTAATCATGTACCCTTGTAGCCCTCCATGATTTGATGCTCCAAAATCAAACAGTAAAATCAATGGCTAGTAATCAAAGCACTACCTCCCTCCCCATTAGTGTCACAAGGGGGCTTCTGCTATCTTTGTTCTAGTTCAAGGTTCTTAGCCCAAATCTGATGATCCATCAACACTACACTCATTTGACAGTCAAATTTCAATTCCTCTAGCCCAAGAGTGGGTATAGCCACAAACAAGACATCCTATGGAACATTTCCTTAGGTTAGAACCAATTAAGAGGCCTACCTCTTAGTATGCTATCTGTTTGATGATGACCCTGCTTCCTTGCTCTAGCTATATTCCGTTTCTTCTTGCGAACACCTGAAACAAGTAGAAAATAGTAGACAAAAACCGTGATAATATACAAATTATATTCAACCTACTTAACAAGTCAAGAAACATTAATCCATAAACATGTGAAATGACATCTTATGTAGGAAATCAATCGATAGTTGCATTTTTATTAAATCAAGAAGATATTACAACCAACATCTTGACGTTGTTGTTCTCCTTTGGCAAATCTGGGTTCCCACACACTTCTACTAGCATTCTATGGATGGCCCAATAATGATAGTCTTAAGGCTCTTCCCTTTAGGATTCACACCAAACCAACTCACAATTCTCCCTTAAAAACAAACTAGAGAGCTACAAAGTATGGATAACTTGCTGATTACTCCAAACAAAACTTAATTAGCACTAGCACACACACTAGCTTGTGCTTGGGAAAAGTGGAGGTTTATATAGCTTGAATGGATGGGAGATGGTTCCTCTTCTCATGGGAGACGGTCTTATCTCTTGAGGTAGTTCCATCCTAATAGGGGAAAGGAGCCCAATCTGACCTCCTCGGCTCCATCCGGCCTAACCATTTACCATACTTCCATTACGAAGCTTCTAGAGCTGGAAGCTTTAGCTCCAAATTTAAAAATATTTCCAAAAGAGGATCAACACGACTGGGAAAAGGCTTAGTCGCTCCTATTGGTGCGAGGGACAATTGTAATCCTCACATATTAGCATGGGGAGGACATTAGTCATTAGCGCCAATCTTGTAAATTGGGAAAAACAGAAGATTTTATGAAAATGATGCAAAGGGGAATTGTTCTACTCATGAAGAGGGACACAATGGGAGTTTCTTCATGATGGGAAAGCATGAATGGTTCACTGTAGAGGTCCTCCAAGATCAAAGATCAAGGAGTATAGGGACAGTGATAAAATGTTGTCAATCCAAAGGCCATGTTAAATGAAGTCAATCCACAACTGAACTAGAGTGAGGGCGAAATGCTTTATAACTCAGTCTAGGGTACTAGATTCTGTCATCGAAAAACCTGCAATCAAGTACAGATACATATACATTACTGAAAAAAATTTCAAACGATACATGAATCGTGGTATGGATGCAATCAGCTAGAGAATGATCATGTAAATGGATCCAGACATGGGCACAGCCATCCGATAAAGAGATCATATAAAAAACAAGGTATGGTCGCAGCCATCCAATAATGAGAAGGATCAAATATGACAACTCATGGTATGGTCATAGCCATCCATATAAAAGATACATGTATATCATCACAACCATATCACATCTCCTTGCAACCTGGACTTTTGTAATCTGAGCCTAGGGTCTTGCACTCCAAAACAACCTGATCAAAGTACAGATTCTAACATGTGAATAGATGTGTTGACGTGGAACATGCTATAAAATAGCTTGATTACCAGTCGATGATGTAAACTGTTAAAAAGCATGAGAGAAACCACCAATAATGACAATGGTTCTCAAGGTACTAGCAGCACAATTCATGGAATGTGAATGAAGGAACTAAAGTCGAACACCCATGAAATCACCTGATCAAAATCCGATGATGTGAACTTATCGTTGGGTGCGAAGAACTTGCCGTTAGGGCATGCAAGATCCAAGGTACTGAAGAGGAGTCTCTCGATCAACTTCCTAGTTAATGAGTTGAAGTCAACAAGAAGTGACCATGTCGAACGAGGGCCATGATGTATCCCACACCATCGACATGATACAAAGGGATGCAAATGATTTTGGATGATACAAAGAATCAAAGATAAGGGTAACTATAGAAGGACAACTCTTAAACATATCAGTGACACAACGTGGAGTTTGGTAGCCTTTGGATCCATAGGATCGGTGGTCATGATGACATGGCAGAGATCAAATGGATGGAAAAAATGAATGGCCCAACCCAGGAAGGTCAATGATGAAGTGAGGATATCCCAACCCAACACGAAGTAGAAATTTTCATGTTCAAGAGTGAGCTGCCAACACGATTGATAAAATTTCCCATTTTCCCCCACCATTTCTACCAGGTACCCCAATTAATTTTTAATCGCAAGCTTGAAAGGGATAGCATATGCTTGCATTGTAATTTCATCCTTTGGATGAAACCAACCTAGTAAGTGTAATGAGCTCTAGGAAGGAGAAGCTCATGTTTGTCATGATGACGAATCCGATGTCATTTAATATTTTAACGAGTCCAACAAAGGTGTAACTCGATATCTTTTTCATGTTTAGAGAGTTTGAAAAATACATGGAAAAGAAAAATCCACATGGGCCCTTTTCGTACATTTGTGTCTCTCAAATCCCAAAAGGTACTCGAGAGAACTGCTTGACCATTTCAGTAAAGGAGGACCTTTTTTCGTAAATAGTTCATCCCAACCCGAAAAAGGGGTAAATGTATACTGGGTAAACGACATTTTACAGCCTTGAATGAGTTCAAAATGACAAGTGCTTGGTAACCTTTTCATGTTTAAAGGGTCAGAAAAGAACTTGAAAGTGGACCCCCCGTTTTATTCTATTTAACAAGTCAAAAAAGGGAAAAATACTTGGCAATATTTTCATCTTTTACGAGTTAGAAAATAGCTTCAAGGTGACTCATCCTAGAGGAATGAGTGGTATAAAGGGTAGAAACTGGTTTCGGTAATGGAGGAACTACTCAAAACATGTAATGGTCAAGAGGCTGGATAATAAAACCACCCATTGTTGTGGTTCCTCAGGAAAGGAAAAACAACCAAGTGAAAGCATATGATTAGCCAAAGAGATGGTGGTGATGGAATGAAACAACCAAGGCTCATCTAGTATAAATCAACTCATAAAAGGAACAATCATGAGATGTAAATCGGGCATGAGTACATTTTTTCAGAAGCTTGAACCATGGAGAACTCTACTTGGATTCGGTTTCATGTTTATGCAAGCTTGAAATGAAAAACTATGCTTGAGATAAGTTTGCATGCCACTGACATAATGACTCAATTCGAGGTACATGCCCCCCAAGCTTCAGTTCATTCAACTAGGTGAATGGAATGAAGGTTCACTTTTGAGATCCAGGAAAGACTCGACTGCAATTTTACGAGATCTTAATCAAAGACTCAATTTGGAAAAGGGAGGTGCTTCATTTTTTAATGAGGTTGACACAGTAAAAGAACTATCCTCGTGACTCCTTGTTTCATTTTTTAACAAGGTTGACACAAGGCCAAGAACTATCCTCACTCCTTGATTCATTTTTTAGCAAGGTTGTCACAAGACAAGGGACCATCCTCATGACTCCTTGTTTTATTTTTTAACAAGGTTGACACAAGACCAGGAACTTTACTCACAACATTTGTTCATGACCCATAAGAGAACATGTCTCCCAAGAGGTCTTCACTAGATGGAAGAACCACGCTCTGGGAGGAATACATGTCATTTGGTACCAAATATAGATCGTGTTCCAATGCCCCTAGTACATAATGTACAATACCATCTGTGTGATCATCAGCAGATGCAGAGATGGAATGGGTAGCCACATAATTGACCTATGGCGGTGAAGGTACTTCTTGTAAACAAGAGTCAATAGGGGATGATGTTTGAAAAGGAGGCACCTGGTGACCAATGAATGACAATTGATCAATGGTCACTATCCTCCCTTCATGTGGAAAAAAAACCACACGGAAAAGCGAAGAGACAAGAGCTCCCATGACATAAACATAGTCGCGTCCAAGGAGAAGATTGAAATCTAAGGGACCTTGGACTACCATCACATCTATATAGAAAATCTTTCCTCCCAAAGTAATTGGGAACTTTGGAAGGATCCTTAAGGGATGTTTGGTTCCTTTGTTGAAAGCCAACAGTTTCTGGTTGACAGGCACAAGCTGCGGGGAACCCAAAGCTTTCCAAGTAGTAGAAGACATGATGCTAATAGACGCACCTTCATCTAATATAGTGCCATGTACTACCATATATAGGCTTGTACTGTTATATGGAAAGGCACATAAGATGGGAGGTGGAAAGCAGTCAATTGACTCCAATAAAAAGAGACAATAGAACTACTCGGTGGGGGTATCATATGATTGCCCCCATGCTCTATAGGAATAGAAGAAGAAGGACTCTCCTAAACAAATGGGATAGGAGGGTCACTCTTCGATTCATGAGAATCTGAGGGGATGAGAAGAACATGAGCAGCATGATCACTACTCTCTTCAGGAACAGAGTGAACAACTAAAGGTGGAGCCAAGTCGACACTCTTTTCGACCAATGGTCAGTTGGGAATAGACACAAGAGATTCATGCTTCGAAAGAGCGGGATGGGTAAGAGATGAATCCAAGTCAACCTCTTTACCAACTAGGAGAGGGTTAGAAGAAATCCTTTGATAACAAACAAGAAGTTGGGATTGAGGAGCTGTAAGGTTTTCCAAAATTTTGGAAGCCTTATCCATAAGAGGACAAAGGTGGAGAAGATGCTTCCCTTCACATAACCTATAGGGGAATCTAACCTTTCCCTTCTTCTTACCATCATTAGCTGAAAGTGTAGCATCAACATGATCTCTAGAGGTTAATGGGGATGGTCGATTCAAGTCTTGAGACCATACCTCTAGGACTTTGGGAATGTAAGGACAATCTCGAAGGAGATGGTCACCCTTACATAGCCTGCAAGGGAATTTTACCTTTCATGGAGGATCAGAAGGTTTGTCTACGAGAGTTGCATTTGTATTAACAACTGCATGGTTTGCCTCTCGCTTATTTGTCTTCTTCTTCATCATCATCTTCTTCTTCTTCTTCTTAGCCTTCTGGTTACTGGATTTCAAACTTTCACCAAGCGAAGTAAAAGAGGAGGGTGAAGAAATAGGGGAAGAAGGTGAGTGGTCAACCTTAGAATCAACGTGATCTGGTTCAAATGAAGAATATAGCTAGATAGGTTTTGGGACCCTTGGGACCACCGAGGTTGAAAACAACCAGACAAGTAGACCAATGGTTAATCCAGGAAAGGACAATGTCGCCATATAAGGAGCACCAACGTTTCCAAAAGAAGGAAAAGGACTAGGATTCCCATCTGAGGGGAACCCTTGATTGGTAGACTCTGGGAATGTTGCCATTGGAATCGACTTTTAAAGAAAAATTAAGGAAGATAACTTTAACTAGGGATATTTCATGGGCAGTTAATTTTAAGACATTGAAATAAAACTTTGCCTTTTCATATTTTAAGAGTCGAGAAAAGGACGAAAGGTAACTCTAGGCACTTTCAGAATTAATGAGCTCGAAAGGACAAGTTCTCGATGATATTTTCAAATTTAAAGAGTCAATAAATATCAAAAATGATTACTTAGGGTACTCTAGGCATAAAGAATTACCAGGTAACTGTGAACTGTAGCATACCTCCCAGCGAACCGAGAAGTACGAGCAGGCAATCTCCCCAAATGTTGTGTTCGATGTATCACATTTACAAGGTGGCAGAATCGGCTTCCAATGGATAAAGGATCGTAGCCTAGTGGGGTCTCCCTTTATATGCTCAATCGTACAGGAAGCACAAGTCTGTACTATCGTTATCTAGTGCCAAAGCTAACAACAACTACTAGGTTTAAAGACACTTGAACATGTCTCTAACCTAGACCTTCTAGATTTGTTCATTAGGTTTTAAATGTGCCTTAGGTTAATTGAGTTCATTTTAAAGTTTATCTTGAATTATGTCATGGTTTTTAGGCCTTAGTGATGTGACTCGAAAAGTCCTATATGCAGCTAAATGAGACAAGACTCTTTCAATTCAACGAATCATCTACACAGAGAGGATAGAAAACAAAATCAATGCAATCAACCAAGCAACTAAATGCAAAAATGATATTTTCGCTACTTTAGTTTTTGAAAATAAACTAATGAAAAAACTCTTTCCAATTCCTAGTTTCCTAACAAGTGCACTCCAAACTTTCCTTTCAAAAGTAAAGAGAATTCTTTTTTCTTTTCAAATGCAAATGCAACCCTAGTCTTCAATGATGCTAACTAACGTAACATATTGATGCAGCAAACTAGAATGATGTGTTTTTCATGAAATGAAAAAATGAATCTTTCATCAAATACTTCAATGAAAATGTTTTCAAGACATTGATGAATCCTCAAGCAAATGAAAAGGCACAAAAGAGAATCTCTTTCAAACTAATGGAACAATGACTCTACCAAAAACAAGACAAGCAATGTGACCTATGCCAGAAAAGAGATGTTTAAACAAGCAAATAAAACTTTTCAAACTTGTGTGATGGAGACCAAAGCAATAAGAGGACTATAAACGAAATGCAAGGAGTAAATTCACCAACAGCTTCACTCACTGAGTTCACAATCAACTGAATGGATGACAACCTATATGCCTTGGGGCTACAAACCATCCATAGACTCAAGAAATCAAGTAAAAAGAAGGCAAGTCAACAAGCAAATAAACCAAGCCAAAATCAATCTTTCCAGTCAAGGAGAAAATAGTTTAAACAAGTTACACGGCAGAAATCAAGAGAGCAATACACACTGGTCGAGATCTGGGGTAAACCTTGATCTTCACCTATAGGCATCATTGTAATTGCCTAACTGACAACAAGCACCAGAAGGGGGTTTGTGCGACTGTTCCTGAGTATATCGCATTTTTCGGCACAACTGTCAGCGAAGTAAGTGCACTGGCCAAGGATACAAGGAAAAAAAAAATAAAAAAATCAAAGGCTGAGACCAGACTTGCTACTGTAAATTTCAAACCCAGAGCAGTAACAAAGCAGAGCAGATAGAACTAAATGGAAATGGTGATACTAGAAAGTTCACACAAAACCATGGAATTACAAATAAGAAAAAAGAAGGATTGGTTCCCCAGTGGAGTCGCCAATTTGTGGTGTAGGTAAAATTCTAAGTGCA
The DNA here is from genome assembly GCA_000404065.3 of Pinus taeda. Taxonomy (NCBI): domain Eukaryota; kingdom Viridiplantae; phylum Streptophyta; class Pinopsida; order Pinales; family Pinaceae; genus Pinus; species Pinus taeda. The sequence continues at coordinate 320,830 of APFE030259850.1, forward strand.
GAAACAAACAATTCCTCTAACCTGAGAGTGGGTCTAGCCACAGACAAGACATTCTATGGAAGATTTCCTTAGGTTAGATAGCTATAAGTATGGATAACTTGCTAATTACTCCAAACAGAACTTAATAGCACTAGCACACGCACACACTAGCTTTTGCTTGAGAAAATTGGAGGCTTATATAGCTTGAATGAATGGGATATGGTTCCTCTTCTCATGGAAGAAGGTCTTATCTCTTGAGGTAGTTCCATCCTAATAGGGGAAAGGAGCCCAATCTGAACTCCTCGGCTCCATCCGACCTAACCATTTACCAGACTTTTGTTACGAAGCTTCTAGAGCTAGAAGCTTCAGCTCCAAATTAGAAAAAAAAAATCCAAAAGAGGATCAACGTGACTGGGAAAAGGCTTAGTCGCTCCATTTGGTGTGAGGGATAGTTGTAATCCCCACATAATAGTGGAGGGAGGACATGGGTCATTAGTGTCGGTCTTGTAAACTAGGAAAAACATAAAGTTTTGGGAAATTGATGCAAAGGGGAATTTTTTTGCTCATGAAGAGGAACACAATGAGAGTTTCTTCATGACGAGAAAGCATGAAGGGTTCACTGTAGAGGTCCTCCAGGATCAAGGATTGGGGAGTATAGGGACAGTGACAAAATGTTTTCAATCCGAAGGCCATGTTAAACGAAGTCAATCCACAGGTGATAATAAAGCATGTGACCCCATACTAACATTAATCACAAACACACACACACACACAAATATATATTTATTTATTTAATCATGTGCCCTTGTAGCCCTCCATGATTTGATGCTCCAAATCAAACAGTAAAATGAATGGCTAGTAATCAAAGTGCTACCTCCCTCTCCATTAATGTCACAGGGGGCTTCCGCTATCATTATTCTAGTTCAAGGTTCCCAGCCCAAGTATGATGATCCATCAACACTACACTCATTTTACAGTCAAATTTCAATAGAGCTACCCCCACTCCTCATTGACATCATAAGGGAGGGTTTTCTTTATTCAACCCCCACCATCATATAATAATAAATATACTTCGTTGATTCACTCAACACCATATGCTTTGACTTGGGTCACATTTGCTATATTCTGGCCTATAGCACGATATATGTATATTGTGATGGTTAGCCCTCTACGCCCAAGACTTGGGTGTTGAGCACATTGTGGCCATAGAGCCTAACCCTATGGTGGGTCTTCGCGAATAACCCTTGGTTCCTACCTCAGGGTCACATGGAAATATATTTATATATGTGTACCATTAGATATATGTGTATATAATACATGTAACAACTATGATAACATATGGCATTTTACACACACACACGTGTGTGTGTGTTTGTGTGTATGTGTGTGTGTGTTCACCCAATTTATACCCAAATTTTTATATACATTAGTTAAGTATATACCTAATAGGCTCATTATACTTTGTTGTAACAATAAAGTAGTGCAACCTTTCTTATGCATTTTGTATCGTTGGTACTCTATTATCTCCTTGATGAATAGCATTTGAGTGACCTGGGAGATCTATTTAATTCACCAACTCATTCATGATCACCGTTAAACTTAATACCTTACTTGGATAACCACAAGAAAATAGGATTGTTTCCCAAAATTCCACACAGGATTAATTAACCATAGCTCATGTTTTATTTATACATAGATATAATGCATCATGCATTACCTGCTTAAGATCGTTTAACAACACTTCTATACTTACATGTCAATAATTCATGTAATTACACACATCAACAACATCAAACAATTGAGAACTTTGGATAAATCCATCAAATTTAGAACCATCCGAACTCAAGCAGTCTAGCCATAAGAGAACCCTCCACATATATCTTACCATGTTATTTTCATTATTTTGCAAGTAATGAGAGCATTAAAATCATTTCCCATGGGGATGATACTTTGTATAATACAATGAAATATGACTAACTCGATAGTTACAACATGGAACATATTAACCATGGAAATACTTATTTTCATATCAAACTGGGAAACTGGGTCTAGGACTATGACTCTCAACCCAACCATAGATTTGGCTACACTATAGCTTTTCTTGCAGCTAATCACCCCTAAGCCAAATTTCAAAGCTTGAGGAGGTTTTCTTAAGATATATAACCATTGTTTCTAGCTAAGGCAAGGACTCTAGATGACTAGCCACCTCCTCCCACTAGCTACTTAATGAAGTGCATTGCTCTCCAATCACATAGTGAAATAGGGAATCCAGAGACATCTAGCCTCCTTCCTCAAGCCAAACAAGGGAGTCCAGGTGTACTTCATCTCCACCCTCATTAATGCAAGAGAGTTTAGAGGTTGATACCTGCACCATCAAAACTAGTACACAATGGTTCCACCCTATTTTGGGGGTCCAAAACTCACTATAAAAATGAAAATAACAAGCAGAGGAGACTTCAAAGTTCTCTTACTATGAATTTATTGTATCTGGCCTCCACCCCAGTGTCAAGGGTATCTGGAGAAGCCCATCTCCACCCTCCATCCCAACAGGTAATCTAGAGACCTCTATCCCTCTCCTGAGAGAGCTTCTTTCAGTCCTCCTCATGCTCAATCGAATTTGATTTATTTCCTAATCTTGTAACAACATTAAGTTTACTCTCTACTTCCTTTGAATTTTTAAGATCAATCCACTTTAGGAATGATATATGCACAACTCATTGTAACCCTTGGTGTTATATGTTTAACTATCTTTCTTATGCATAATTCACAATGGTTTCCACTCCTTATATGATTGTGGGTGTCTTTCTTTTCTATTCCACATAAACAACCCTTTTACCAACTTCTTTTCTTTGTATATTTATATTCTTGATGCAAGTCCACGTAGTCTTCCATATTGTTGAGGAGAAGCTCTCCTTTATCACTCCTCTTAACTTTACACCTATTGGGGGTCTTTTATATCTATCCTCCCACAGTAAGCATTCTCTCTCATGAGTATATCTATCGTGTGTCCCCTACCCTCCTCTATGCTAATGCTTGTATATTTTTTTCTAGCATTCTTCCTTCTTTCCAGGACCACTCCCTTTCTTCCCAGAGCCTTTTTGTTTCCTTTTTGGCAGGATTTTCGAATGATCTTCCCGTTTTCTTGTTATCCCATGCATAGCTTTCAGACAGTTACCTCTGTCTACCAAAATCATGCAAGTCTTTCTAATGGTGCCACCTGTCTATCTATCCCCAGGATTTATTTGTAGTAGGTTAGCTTGTTGTAGTGGGTGGCCTATATACCTTACGAGCTAGAAGTTTTCCCTTTTCCTTTTAATTTTTTGTACTTTTTTCCTTGTGAATTTTTCCAAAGCAACGTGGTTTCTCATCCTTATTTTTCATCTCAATTATTTCAGCTAGCCAGTCCATTTAAGGCACACTAACCAATTTTAATCACTATCAAAAATAGTTCATATTTACTTATAGAAAGAAAACTTAAACCATCCCAAGCAAGTAACCTCCTCAACCTCTGGAATCTGTGCCCCTTAACTCATCCCATTTTTTTCAAATATTAACATACATAGAAAATAATCAGGTTGTCACAAACCCCACCCCCTTGGGATAACACCATCCTCAGTGTTATCTATCCATATACAACACAAAAGACATGCTTAAAATAAATGTATTGTTTATGGAGCTTTATATGCATAGTTATGTACAATATTTACAAATTTAGACATGCCCTCTTCAACTAGCAAAAAAAAGGATATGTTAATCATTAATTTATAATTCAACCAACTTCCAATTGTCCTTTCTATAGTCTTTGATGCATTAGATATGTTTAATCCAACTTGGATGTGTTCCTTTTTCCTTGCATGGTTCCTTCTCCCAATGTCCAGGACTGCCATCTTGAGCTCCTTATTATGTCATCAAATAGTTCTTGTCTTATTGTTTCCTGAGCATGCCTGATGTGATTCTAATTTCCAACCAGTTACGCTAATGACCAAAACAAATTGATTTCCCATCCTTCCCTTCTCTGCTTTCCAGTCCCTAAGGAGATATGGACCCCATTGTGTGTAGTCACTCACCTTCCAATTTCAGGATTCCCCTTCATTGCTTCTAAGTACCTCAAGTAATCTATTCCTTGGCAGGGTTTCCTCAAATTGGAAAGGTCTCAAAACCAAGGCATACACATGCCTCAAAACTATCATACTAGTCATAATATGCTTTATGGAAATTAGTTGACACTATTAGTACTAGTGTCCCACAATGCCCTGTCCTTGAAATCCTTTTACCAATGTGTTGTTGAATGATTCAATTCTTTTTTTGTTGTTGTTATTTCTCTTGTAGCCAACTACAACCATCCAAAATGGGAAATTCCCATGTTTTCCTACATCATGACACACAAACTTCCATTAAACTCTTCATAAATGAATTGATAAATTTAATGTATGTCTCATTGGTAGCTTATCCATGAAGTGAAATTGGAATTTTACTCTAATTTCTACCACAAAAAAACCAGGTTAGCTCATAATCCAAGCCATCATACATCAAAACATGGAATTAGATTCAAAATTGAATGAAATATTGATACTTATCTTTAAATTATTCTTTTCTTTTGTCTTTATACACATTAGATCAATTTCCAAACCCGGCAAGCACCTAGTTTGTTCTCTTATCTTCTCTTTGACCTCCATACGTTGGATCAATTGTCAAAGAAACAAGGGAATACATAGGCTCACCTCCACCCTCAATCATCAAGGGAATCCAAAGACTCATCTCCACCCTGTGATGATTATAAATATATATAATCCCATTCACTTTCCTACGAATATGGGCACTACCAAACTAGGTAATCACTACCCAACCAAGTAGTCTTCTGTTGACATAAATATTGGGAATCTAGAGGCTATCCCACCTCCACCTAGGAACAATACATAGCATGAGTGCCAAGACAGTCCCATACCTATCTTTCCCAATACACTGTACATCACATACACATACACATACACATGTGCCACAATATAACATAGACATATATACAACACAACATGTACACACGACACAATATAAAATGTACAACTCTATAACTAACTATAAGCTCGCAATCTCATGCAACCAAAAATCGAGATATTATACCGTCTCCACCCATATAAATCAAGGTTTCAAAGGATACAATGCCTCCACCCAAAATGAGGACCCCAATGACATTATTCCCTCACTTGAACATTTCCTTTCCATGTGCACCCATACCCCAAATCCCAAGTTTGTGTACCTGTCAATTGTCCACGATTGTCATAGCATGTCGTAGATCATGTTTCTTTCATTCTATTGATGTAACCTTTCACATTCCCTTTCTTGTTGCATTTTCCTATGCTACCATCACCAACAGTCTTTGTTGATACTTTCTTTGTTGTTCATTATATATTATTTCCTTAAACAAGCATTTCATACCATGTTGTCCATGTGCAATTACTGTTTAAGCTTGCATGTACTTCCAGACAACATCATATTCCTTCATTGCATCATAGTAAGAATAATGCATTTCTAAGTGTATGCAATCAGCCATGGATTTTAGTGTGAGAATCATTCCTCTTTTATTCCATATTTCATGGTTGTTTTGTCATTGCCCATTTATTATTATGGACTCAACCAGCCCACTTGGTTTTCATATTTTCCCTTCCTGCCTTTAACTGCCCTTTATTCATGCACTGGGTTTCATCTGCATCCTACTTTTCTAGTTTGGTTCCAATCAACTCTCTCCCATAGCTCATTTCCTTTCTTCCACACCCAATGATGTCCCAAGGTCCAAGACATAGAAGGCAAGAATAAAAGAAAATGCAAAATCATAGAAGACCAAACAATAATTCAAAACTATAAACAAAGTGGCATGGCATGCACCAATCATAGTCAAAATCATAAATAAATAATAAAACCAATCATGAAACAACAAATTCACAAAACATTCAACATACACGATAACTCAAACCCCATGAATCTTGGTGTTTCAAATGGTTCATAAATAAAATCTCAGCTTGAGTCTTCTTCGGGATTTTATGGTAGCCTCTTTTATAATTCCCTCTAATTTCTCCTAGGAGGAGTCCTTCAATACTTATCATGGGGGCTTGAGGGGAAAACCCCCTCTTACAGCATTAAACTATGTTTCCTCAAGTTCCTGAGATTTCTAGCAAGCTACTCTATGCTTGTTGTCCTAAATCTTCCAATACACTACTATGTACACACTTGTTAGTGCATTAATGGATATAAAAATATGCTAGTTTTCATGTTTTTTTGTACTAAGCACACTACCCTGCAACTACACACATGTATCACATTAGTCATATATCTCAAATCCAAAGACATAAATGAGCATATTTTGCAACTTTTCCAAAGATCAAAATTTTCAAGTATATAAGCATATCAGTTTAGGCATATTCATGCCCTTATAAGATTAAAACTCATAATTTTTACCCAAGGGCTTTTGGAATTAATTGATATCAACCTCTTTACCAAGACCCTTATTACCACCTAATAAAATCGGCTTTCAAAATTTAGAAGAATGTCAACCTTTATTCATACCGATGCTTTTATAAGGTTCTAGTTTCTTTGTCTATATTAGCTATAAATTGAAACCAACTACTATGCCAACATAAACATCATTATTTTCATTTAGTCTTTGTACCGAGACCAAAACATAAATTTAAATTCAACCTTTATACCAAGGTTAGCAACAACAAGGCATCTCATAAAATTAACCATTATGTGAAGTAGTATCGTCAACATCTTCAACCATGTCCTCATTATCTAAGTTGTATGACTTAGTGAGCGAATCCTCATCATGTGAAATGTTCTCTAGAGACTGATAAGTCAGTATAGACTCTAATACTGTAGTCTCATTATCTGTGCCACATTCTTCAATTTATTTATACTAGGAGAATACCACATATGGGAAAAGTAAACATTTATTGAAGAAGATGATGAACACAAGGGATTTTGTACTAATTCAAGATAAAAAATAATATTGTATTCTCAAAGGTTAGTTAAAGGACTTTAACATGTAATCATCTATCACTTTAGAACTTATAAATTTTCACATTTATGAAATGTGTCATGCATATGCAGGCAATCTCATAGCCAATGTATATATGAGGCCTCTCAATCACAATGTCACAACTAGCACCTACTTGCATAGGTAAGAAATCATCACAATATTTACCGTCATAGTGCTACAACCAGCATAGGGAAGCAATCACCAAGCACATCACTTTCCAGTGGAGCTACAAATCCTTTTATCTACACGGTTTACACATGGCCATTGCCTTAAAATCATCCAGTTAGAGTATTGAACCTAGATTCTCTATCCCATGGTGATATAATAACCTTTATAGGCTTCAACCACCCATTTTTATATGTTTCACCCCATTCCTTAAACAAGGAAGGTATTAACCATGAAATATAAGCATTCGTAAAGAACATAATAGCTAAAATTATCATATAGAAGTAGACAACCTCCACTGAGGTTCTTTTCCATATATTAAACAGATTGTGGGACTCTCACATCCCAACAAATTTATACATATACATGTGTTTACCTTTGATTATTACAAGCCATGTTATTCAGGCTACACAATATAGGGATTTCCCCACATCCCTCACATCACATAAACATTTACATGCACACTTGTTCAGAGTAGGCAAGATCACATTTCTCAACCAGTAGTGATGGTATGCTTGAAATATAACCATGCTCACTGCCATGTAGGAAATTCTGCAAAATTAATGAAACTAACACCTTCCCAATTTAACAACCATAGGTTTTCTAGACCTTCAAGATGCAAACTAGAAAGCACATGCATTTCCTAGGCATTTATCGAGATAGAATGTTGAACATTGTTTCATTTAATATGCAATCGAAAAAAATGTTATGAGTAGGATGCCATCATATTCACATTCAGTTATTACACTCATAGTTGAGCTCTTCTCACTTCTATAGGTCCAAGTGTTTATCTTGGAAGCTATGATACCACCTATAAATACACCCCCTTACCCTCAAGGATGTGTTCACTTAGATAATGTAACTTCCATAGTACAGTTAGAGAAATGGGATATTAATAATAATTTGGCTTTTCCCAAGTTTCCCAAAACTCGAATTGGATGTCATCATCTTATTTGTCTTGGTGAGGCTTTTCCATGGTATAATTTTTGTCTAATTTGGACTCCTTGATTGTACTTTATGATCCTCTGAAGTCTTAATAAATTCAAGGAGTCATATTTTCTTCTTTTTTTTGCCACATGGCACATTACTACTCTATCATGCCACATGTCCATGACAGTTTCCTCAATGCCATGTACTTTGATTTATCACTCCGTGTGTGTATGTGTGTGTGTGTATATATATATATATATATATAAGCCCCAAGGGTTGGCTCAGCTGGTCGAGTTCCCATTGTTAAGTACCTTGCTAGTTGGGAGGTCATGGGATCAAATCCCCTATGTTAGTTCCAGTATTCACAGCCTGTCACCAGGGATCAAAGTGGGCTTTTACTATGTCTAGTTTTCAAAGATGTTTTGCACATGATCTTCAATGCAAAACATGTCATAAGCATGTCCGTCAGAAGAAGCTTAGAAAAATCTTTCCAACAATATATCACACTCCCAAACCGGCTCCCAGATCAGAAGATATGACCGAATGAATGATTGACTCAAAGATCTCCCCGTGCAGCAATTCATGTGTTTAATAATCCTAAGGAAGCTAGGAGTTTTCAATGGCTGGATTATGATAAAGAAGGAGAGAACATAGCATTTGAGGTCTATTGTCGTGCTACTAATCCTCATCTCAACATATGGCGAGCTTGTTTCTCTGCTTTGACTGAAAGAGATATCCATGAATCTCTGCAGAGGACATTGTACATTGCTGACAATGATATTGTTGGTGAAAGGTTTACAGTTTCTGGTCTCATGGTTCTAGAGAAGAATTACTTGGAGATTTATAGGTATGAATCTTGGGGAGGTTCAACTATTCCAACATTTATGATTCGACAACAACTTGTTCCAACAAGATTATTAATGCAACTATGCATGATCATATCAAAAAGCTATTAGATCGACACTATGCTACCAAAGATGCAAAATACACAATTTTGTCCAACAAACTAGGGCAAGGCAATTGTTATGGATTATGATGCCATGGTGAGAAGCTAAACAACAGTGGAGAACTTGCAAAATGAAGTCAATTTAGTAAAGAGTTCAGAGTCTAAGGTTTGTAAGAGTGCTTCTCATCCTATTGAGAATCTTAAGAAGGTGAAGGAAGAGATTGAGATGGCCAAGAAACAAGAATTTGATGCATGGTCTTTGTTGGAATTAAAAACTCTTCAGCTTGAGCAGGAAAAAATGGATCTCAAGAAGGTAATAGAAGAAGGATCTTCTTTGAGTGCTTCTATGGATTGTTTAAAGACAGAGCTAGATAAGAAAAAGACAGAATTCACTGAAATAATTGAGATAGAGGCAAAAGTTAAGGTCATAGGAGTTGGTGGGGGTGGTTTTAATGCTGTCAATAGGATGATCGAGAGTGAAATGAAAGGTGTGAAGTTCTGGATTGTCAATACAGATGTGTAGTATGATAAACTTGTCGAGAAAGGGATAGATGGAGAATGTCTATAGACATAATGCTTCTTCTAAAAAATTTCACAAAATCATTGTCATTAAACATAGATAATGTGGAAGATTTGGAAACAAGTGAGATATTTTAGAAATAAAATCATCGAATAATCAAGTCCCAAATTCGAGGAAATGGAGATCAACTTTTGAAAGAGGAAAATTAGTGGTGAAAACTGAAGTGTCAGAGTTGCCAGGCACAAATCTAGCAGTAGTTGAGGAAAATCTCAGATCTTAGGGTTCAATATCAGTAGTCAAAGGGTGAAATGGTAGTAGAAAGGCAGATTTTGTGGAATATGGTTCCACACTTAAAGGAGCAGATACAATGACATTAATACACTTGGCAAGCCTCCACTTAATTTGGGTTTTCCAAAACTATTTTTCATGGTTCTCGAGATAGTTTGGAGTTTTAGTTGCAAATTAGTTTATAATATTGTTTTATGATAGGATTTTATTATTAATTTTATTTTATTTTTTATTTCCTATATTGAGGAAATTAAAATGATTTTGTAATATTATATAAATAGGATTAGTTTAAAGATGTAGAGGTTTGATTTTTGCAATAGAGAGAGGCTACTTGGAACTGTGTAAAGTTTTTCTTGAATATTATTTTAATGAAGCAGTTTCTGACCTTTAGATCTGGGATCCAAATGGTGTTTAATGTGGAGTGTGTTTTTCCTATAGACTCACTTACATACTTTGTTTTTTCTACTATTTCTTTTTAAAAAATTATCTAAGAGACATGTTAGGAATCCATCTACACACGATCCTCCTTTCACAATGGTTTTGTTGTTAAATGTAGTGGTTATCTTTGCAGAATCCATCCTCTATTAGATGCTCTATTGAGTAACCCTATGTTTCTCTATCTTCTAACAATGCTACTGTAGATCCATCCCCTGATTGATGCATGCAGGGCAGCAGGCTTTCTCCCCTATTCTTCTCACATTTTCAATCTTTTATCTGGCTGAACATTGCACTTACTTTGCCCCAAGTTTTCTGGCGGAAAATAGCCTTGAATCCATAGCCCAATGGTCCCTTCTCTTGTTGTTTTCGACCCACAACGTTTAAATCAAATCGTTGCACCTCATAGCTAGCCTAAGATTCAATTATCACAACCACATTTTGTTGGTAAAGAGAGAGCCCTCTCTAGTCTAGCGAGGCTAGATGCCAGATCGAAAGCTTGGTCTATAGTTACCTCAGAGTTGCCTCTTCTCATCCTTGAGGTTCATTCTGAGTGCTAACACCCTAGACGCCCTTGGGTTAGGCCCAGTTTGTTTGGAGGATGGGTAGATCCCTTCAGGTTGATCTGCTTGGATTTTCCCGTGGATGTAGCAGTCACCTAGTGTCTGTGAACCACCCTTATATATATATATATATATATATTGTGTGTGTGTGTGCACATCACCATAAATATTACTTATTTACATATATTTTATATGCCTTTATGGCTACTCCGCCATCCGATGGCCATGTTAAACAAAGTCAATCCATGGTGGATAATTGAATGTGTGACCATGTAGTAACATTACTTATATATATATAATTATATTTGTGTACCCTTGCACCCATCTAAGACCTGGCACTCCAAATTAAACAGTCAAATCAACAACTGGTAATCAAAACACTACCCCTCCTTCTTGTTGATGGCATGGGGGGGCTTCCGCTATCGTTGTTTCAATTCAAGATTCTGAGCCCACATATGATGGTCCATCAACACTCTGCTCATATAATAGTCAAATTTCAATAGTGTTGCCCCCACCCTCGTTGATGTCATAGGGGGGTTCCTCTATTCATTCCCCATTTTCTAATAATAAACGATATCCACCATTGATTCACTCACCCCCACACGCTTTGACTTTGGTCACATTCACCATGTGTCTAGCCTATATTGTTATATATGTATATTGTGATGTTTATCCCCCTCTGCTAGAGCTCCAGCATTCAACACATTATGGCCATAGAGCTCAACCCTCTGATGGGTCTTGGTGATTAGCCCCTGGTTCCTACCTTAGGGTTGCATGGTGATATATTTGTATATGTATATTCTTAGATATATGTGTATATAATACTTATAGCAACTACGATAACATATGGCATCCTGCACCTTATATATATATATATATATATTATATATATATAATATATATATATTATATATATATATAATATATATATATATATATAATATATATATATATATATATATATATATATATAATATTATAATATATAATATAGATATATAGATATATATAATATATATAGATATATATATATATATATTATATAATATATATATATACATTATATATAATACATACATATATACACACACACATAACGATTTTAGTGCCCACATCATGTTCAAACACTCTATACATTTGGTTGCATATAAAGTTGTAGGAGATTCTCGGCCTTTCACCCAATTTATATCCAAATTTGTATCTAAAGTAGTTAAGTATTATTCATTAGTTCCAACAATATATTTATATTTTTATGTGCATGTATCTACACCCAATATGCTCATTATACTCTATTTTAACAATGCAGTAATGCAACTATTCTTATGCCTTTTCTAATATTGCAACTTTGTCATCTCTCTGATGAATAGCATCTGAGAGACTTGGGAGATCTATTTAATTCACCAACTCATTCATGGCCACTATGAACACACACACACTACCTAGAAAGTAGGCTCAATACCTTACTTGGATAACCACAATAAAATAGGATTATTTCCAAGAATTCCACATAGGATTAATTGATCAGAGCGCATGTCCTATTTATATAGATATCCAACACATCATACATTACCTGCTTAAGAGAATTTAAAAACATTGTTATACTTGCATGTCATGCATTCATGTAATTACACACATCAACAACATCAGACATTCAAGAACTCTAAATAATTATATCAATTTGAGCACCATCTGAACACAAGCAGTCCATCCATAAGAGAACCATCCACATATATCTTGTCTTGTCCTTGTAATTATTCTTAAACAATTAGAGCACTAAAATCCTTTCCCATAGTGGTGATACTCTGTATAATACAATGGCATATGACTAATTCATCAAATACAACATGGAACATATTAACCATGCCAAAACTTATCTTCGTATTAAATTTGGAAACTAAGTCTAGGAATATGAATCTCCACCCAACGTTAGATTTTTATGCGTTATAGTTTTTCTTATAGCCAATCTCCCCCAAGCCAAATTTCATAGCCTAAGGATGTTTTCTTAAGGGATATAATCATTGTTGTTAGATGAAATAGGGACTCCGAAGGACCAACCAGCTCTTCCCACCAACTACTCAATGAATCCCATAGCTCTCCAATCACAAAATGAAATAAGGAATCCAAATACCTCCAGCCTCCACCCTCAAGCTAAACAAGGGAGTATAGGGTGCTTCACCTCCACCCTTATTAATGCAAGGGAGTCTAGAGATTGATACCTCCACCCTAAAAACTAATAGACAATGATTCCACCTAGTTTTGGGGGTCTAGAACTCACTAGAAAAACCAAAATAACAAGAAAATAATACTTCAAAGTTATTTTACTAGGAATGTCTAGGATTTGGCATGGAGCCTAGTGTCAAGGGAATCCGGAGAAGCCCATATCCACCCCCCATCCCAACAGGGAATCCAGATACCTCCATCCCTCTCCTGAGAGAGATTCTTCCAGTCCTCCTCATGCTCAACCATATTTGAAATATTTCCCAATCTTGTAACAATACATAGTTTACTCAATGCTTCCTCTCAATTATTAATCTCGATCCATTTTAGGACTGAGATATGTATAGCTCATTGTAACCCTTGGTGTAATATTTTTAGCTAAATTTCTTATGCATACTCAACAATAGTTTCCACTCCTTCTATGACAGTGGGTGCCTTTATTTATTGTTCCACGCAAAGTAACCCCTTCCAGGTAACTTCTTGCCTTTGTATATTTCTCTTCTCGATGCCAGTCCCCATAGACTTCCATATTATTAAGGAGAATCTCTCCTCTATTTCTCCTCTTGACTCTGCACCTGTTGGAGATATTTTATTTATGTCCTCCCACACCAAGCATTCTCTCTAGTGATTATATCTATCATGTGTCCCCTCCTCTACATTGATGCTCATATATTTTTTCCAACACTCCTCCTTCCTTCTAGAACCATTGGTTTTCCCTTTCTTCCCCGGGACTTGTTTTTTTCCCTTTCACCAAGATTTTTTGAATGATCTTCCCCTTTCCTCCCTATCTCTTATGCATATTTTATACTATTACCTTTGTCCTCCAAAATATTTCTAGCCTTCCCAATGGTGCCAACTATCTTTCTGTCCCCCATATTTATTTGTTGTGGTTTATCTTATTGTAGTGGACGGCCTGTACCCCTTATGAGCTAGAAGTTTTCCCTTTTCCTTTTAAATTTTTTGTCCTTACTACCTTGTAAATTTTTACAAAACAACATGGCTTCACATCCTTCTTTTCTAGTTCGACTAATTTAGTTAAATAACCCATTTAAGGAACACCATCCAACTTCAATGGTTTTCAAAAACAGTTCAGATTTAACTGCAGCAACGAAAACTTAAACCATCCCAAGGAAGTAACCTCCTCGGCCTCTAGAATTTGTGTCTCTTGACTCAACCCATATTTTTTTCAAATATTTACATACATATAAAATAATTGGGGATATCACTGAAAATCGAACTTAGGCCCAGGAAAACTTTGAACGCCAGTAAGGGGTTGACAGAACAGCAAAAAGAAAAATTGATTGAGTTGTTGTGAATATATTGTGATGCCTTTGCTTGGGATTAATCTGATATGAAGGGGATCCACCCTGATTTATGTAAATATAATATATATATCAAGGAAGGATTATGACCCATCCACCAACCCTAATTCTAGATGAGTCCATCATTGAGAGACATAGTCAAGGAAGAACTGCAAAAATTACTTTCAACTAATTTTATTTATCCATTTTTTGATAGTCAATGGGTCTCCCCTTTGGTTGTTCTATCAAAAAATATTGTAAAATGGAGAATTTTTATAAACTATAGAGAGCATAACAAAGTGACACACAAAGACCATTTTACCCTTCCATTTATTGACCACGTCTTAGATACCATGGTAGGGAAGAAATATTTTTCTTTCTTGATGGATTTAATGGTTATAATTGAATTTGAATTGCACCCAAATACCAATACAATACTAAATTCACCTATCCATGGGGAAAATTTTCCTATTGTGTTTTACCATTCAGATTGCATAAGGCTCCTTATATCTTTCAAAGAGTTTTCATAGGTATATTTTATGATTTGATTCATGATTGTGTGGAAATATATGGATGATTTTACAATGTATGGTGATGAATCTAACAAAGCATTAGCTAAACTGGAAAACACATTGATAAGGTGTAAATAAACCAATTTTTCCCTCAATAATGTAAAATGTGCAATGATGTTGATTGATGAAATCATTTTTGGGGAACCATATCTTTATTAAATGTATTTAGGTGGATCCAACAGAAATAAAGGTAATCTTGAATCTTCCAACTCCACAATCAAAAATAGGTACGAAGCTTCTTGGGACATGTTATTTATTAGATATGTTTCAATGAAAAATTTTCTGAAATTTCCTATTCATTGTGCACATTTCTTAACAAAAATGTTGAATTTGTGTGGGTAAGTGATTTCCAACATGTAATGAAAGAGATGAAGTCTAAAGTGTCTCAAGGTCCAATTTTGAGAGGGCTCAATTGATCCTTCCATTTTCATATATTTACAAACACATTACACACTACGATTAGATTTATTATAGGAAATTAGAAGGAAATAATATATATGTAGTATATTTCATAAGAAAAACCCTCTCGCTAAAGAATTTAAACTATATTGTAACTTAAAAAGAATTCCTTGTTTTGATCCATGCAATAAACAAATTTCGACATTGTATCACAAGGTATCCAATAGTTTTACGTATTGAACATTTTGATATAAAGTATTTAGTGAATAAACCAACTACTAATGGCGGAGTCACAAGAAAGTTGTTGTTATTGTAGGAATTCCATGTTAGTATCTTGAACAAACCCAGAAGGAACAATGTGGTGGTTGATTTTCTTTCTAGACTAATTGTCCTAGTGAACATCTCTTTGCATTATCGTAATTGTCTATGGTTTGCAGATATTGTGAAATACTTGGTTGTAAGCAATTTTCCCCAACATTTAATTCCAAAGGAACACTAAAAATTTATCAAGCGAAGTTAGATATTCTCATAATAGATGGGTGCCTTTTTTACATTTTTCTAGACCCGATAATTAGGACATGTGTATGACAGGACAAGGTTCATGAGATCCTAAAATTTTGCGATGATGACCTCGCATGGGTCACTTTACAGACAAAACAACTGGGTAGAAAGTGTTCCACTAGGGGTATTGTTGGCCTACCATATTCAAGGATGTGAAGCAGTATGTAAACAGATGTTATAGATGTCAGTGCAGTATAAGGCATCTATAATTATATGAGATGTCATTACAGCTATATTTGGTGTTAAAGCCTGTTGACGGTGTTGCAAATTCATCAACCAAAGGAGTCTCCCCGATGTGGTCCCAACTAAACCTCACACTATTTGGAGTAGGAGCCCATAAATCTAAGGTTTCACTTGGCTGCGATACATAAGAGAGTGTGCATATAACCTTTGAAATCAGCAAGTAAGTTGACAAAGAAAAACACCAATTGTAATGTGTAAAATGAGGCTTTCATGAGAGGGAAGAAAAATTGTCTCTGGAAGGAAAGTAATAGTATTATCCTAACAGAGGCACACAAGAGTGAGGAAAGATTCGTTAGTTATCTAGTGAAATAGTTCACATAGACACAGTGAACATTAAATCAAATACAACACATATTCAATAAGATAAGTACCAAACCCAATGAAGTGGTTCAATTTCCTTATTACATATGAACAAAACATATATCACAAACATTTAAAAAATAGTCTTACAATATTCATGATACATGCATGAAAATGTGTTGCCTCAAGAAGCTTCTAATTACTAGGTGAAAGATGCAAGTAAATAGTTACAATGTCGAGCCATTAGCTCTAACAGTGGAACATTAAGTCACTACTTGCTTCTCCAAGGAATTATCTTCTCTCCTATCCCAAGCTAGGGAATCCAAGGCTAGCTCTCCAAAGGCTAATCCTATAATAAATCCCTTTTCTTGAGTTATGAGGTTTATTTTTATAACAAGAGGAATGACCTTTCATATCCCTTATGACTCTTGAGTTACCCTCATGACTCTTACACTTCTAATGTGACCTTTGTACTTCTATATGACTTTTGGACTTTTCCTAAAGACTCTTTCAGCCATATATGACTATGTGACTTTTCATATTCCACATATGACTCTTGGAATTCCACACATTACACTTTGTCCTTTCCTTTAAATAATTACATCATTACATCGATAAATGATTTGGCAAGACACATGGACACACAAGACATTGTCATGAGACTAGTACAAGTCACAACTTGACAATGATGACACGGACTTCATAGTGAGATGGCAATGCCAAGTTCTTCTTCTTATTGCTTTGTCTTTAATCTTCATGAGAGGTTTGTACATTACCTCATATTCATGAAATATTTTCTTTGTTCTTCTTCCTCACCCTCTAAGGTGTTGAAAATAGGGAGTCTTCACTATGATCTGGATCTTACAACTTCCATCACAATTGATTGTCCCTCCATCTTCTTGTTCAATGATCAACATGTCTTTACCACTTCACAAGTGTCTTCTAGCATTGTCCCCTTCTACTTTTCTTCGATCATCATCTTGTCATGTTAAGATATAGTACCTCCAACTGAAAATCACTCATGAAAATATGACATAATTCTGGAAAAATCCTAGTCTAACATGCTTCATGAAAATCATTGTTAGAGCTGGAACTGGGTATTGGATTGAGAGGAAGGCTAAGGGATTTCACAGTGTGTAGTTCCAGAGTCCAATAGTAGAGGATTGTTGCTTGTGACTGTGCAATGCACAATTATGGAGGCCCAATATAGAATTGTGCAATTAATTAGCTTAGTGAGGCATGCTTGCCCACTGAGACTACACAATGCATAGTTCAGGAGAGAGAGAGGCCAAGATATTGTGCAGCTACGTAGCTTAGGAAGGAAGGGAGGAATCTTGTTTCTTTCCACTATGCAATGTGCAAAAAGAGACTGATAGGGATACTTGATTGCACATTTGTGGAGGTTAGAGGCTACGATTGAACATTGTGACAGCACAATGCGTAGTTCTGGGAGGTAGTGTGTTATATAGAATTTATGATTGAGGAAAAAATTATCTTCCCTAGACCTAGTGGACTTCTCTAGAACAACATAAAACAAAGAATATATATTTTCCCTTAGAGAAATTGAAGAATGGGAAAGAGACTTACTTGGAATCTGTCGCAAGCCTTACTTTCTTCCAGGCTTGTAAGCTCCAATCATAATTCCAAATGCTATAATTAGAAATTGCACATACAACCAAAACAAGCCAAGGATCAATAAGATCTATGTAGCATAATTCAATTACTCTATTGAATGAATCAACGAGGCATTGAAATACATGAATGCTAATGTAACAAAACACATATAGGAAAACAGGATACACTTTGTATTAATAGAAATAGGAGAGAGTTTACAACCAAGAATAGTAGTTGATCTTATAGATGTTTACCCAAGTTGAATTGTCCTTCCTTGACACAAGAAAACCTCAATGTCACCCAAATGCATGAAGATGATGACTCTCTTAGATTCAAGGTAGCAACATGAGGGAATTATCAGTCTTCAAAATTCAACCCTGATGTTATGGATGGCAATAAATTTATAGGAGAGGGATGGTAGTTTAGGATTTACCATTATGAGCTTGAGATCCACTTATGATGGGGGGATGAGCTCAATGGATAAAAGGTGAAGTCTCCGAGTTAGGATCAAATAGGACTCAGGCTTCTTATCCATAGTAAATGGTTAAAACAACCACTAGAAGCTTCAGACATCTTTTTAATTTTCCTAAATTTCTAGAATCAATGCACCCCTAGCAAGGAGAAAATAGTGTTGACCAATGTTAGTACATAAAGGAGCAACCAACACTGAACTCAGGTGGCTAAAGGGGATGGGTGTGTTGGGTCTTAAAAGCATTGGATTTAGCAGTTAGAACTAGAAACTGATTGATTGAGCAGATTGTATTTTTTGATTTGGTGTTTCTTGATTTTTCTAGCCTTCTTGACTCTTAGATAATCTGCTCAATTAGCCTGATCTCTTAGATTAGGACTTTTATTTTTCCCTATTTTTCCATTTATACGCACTTTTTGTTGCATACAGAAGTGTAAATACACATTTTATTCTAAAGAAACCCACGTATACACTAGTTTATTCAGAAACAATCACGTACATACATGTTCCTGGTGCTACACAATTGTGTACAGATTGAAAATTTTCAATTTTCAATTTTTTTCTTTTGTTGGGGGTTTGGCCATGTTTGTTTGTGTATTTATTGTATGAATGAGGCTTGAAATCATTTGTTTATCATCTATTATCGATTTTTTCATCTCTTTGGTGAAAAGCTTATGTCAACCTAGGGTTTGTAGTTTTGGGAGCTTTTTATAATTAAAGTTATGTTTCATACTTTCTTTGGGAAGTTTCTAATTGTTCGGTGTTGTTAGAATAGTTGGTTCCTCTTGCAACTTGTGTATAATTTAGTTTTCTTGATTTATTATGTTACATGCTTGAATTTTGCTTATTTTTTCTTTTCATTACTTGTTTGAGAAAAGTGTTTACAATTCTTCGTAAACGAGAGATTTCATTTCTCTAAAATCTTTCTGATTTCCAGAATTCCTTGTATCTTCTTCACCAAATCACTCAAGTTATTTTTGTGTCTTATTCACATTAGTCTTTTAATTTTTGGGAGTGTTAATGGCTAGTGAAATTTGAGTCTCTTTCTTGTTGTTGGTCTTGAATTTGATACTTGCTTTGCTTTTTAAAATTTATAATATTTAAATCCTTTGAAGAAAAAGAAAAACATTTGTTATGGGTTTCTTTTCTTTGATTTTTTGACTTTTTAATCTTTTACAAATGTGTGAGTTCTTGCATTAGGGCTAAAAGTCTTTGTGAATTACAAGTGTTTCTTTCTTGGGATTTGCTTCTTGTTTCTTGATTAATGGGATTTTGCTTTTGAGTTTACCTTGGATTGTTTGTGAGATTTATTTGTATCTTGCATTTACATTTAGTGTGCACTAGGGTGAGTTTCATTGTAGACATTATTTAGTTTTTCATTAGGTGTTGAATGTATGAGTGCCTAAAAAGAAAAGGAAAAGAGTTTTGCTTTTTTAGTTTTCTCATAGAACCCGTGTAGAAATTGCTTTCATTGAAGAAAAATAAGTGTTGAATTTGCATGTAGCCTAGGTTTTCTATTGATTTCTTTTGTGTAATAACATCATTAGTTTCACTTCTACTACCTTTTGTCCTAAATAACAACTACTTAAAATAAGCGCTTAATTAAAATGAACTAGACTTTTATTTTGTCATAGAAACATCAACTAGTCTAGGACATTCGGGCCTTGGAATAGGTGTGTGGAGAGTACAATCTCCAAGGCCACTTAAATTGAAAGTATATAATTTTACTAAAGATTGAAATCTAGTTTCGTTAAGCTATCCGGGAAATCTCTTGTAACACATGAGTTAAGAGCAAGGACGTGTGAATATGAGGAAAGAGAGATACCCCATCTCCTACTTGTTGGATCACGTGCCCACGAATGTTCCACCCAGCTTCTGATTACGAACTGGTGACCTTAGTTTCCTTTCCTAGGGACCACACAGGGGACTGTCGGGGGGGATACCCTTGGTACCTTAGGCAGATGTTGCATCACTTTCAAAGTACTTCTGTAAGGTGCCCTTGTGAACCTTGAATACTTGCACCAACAAAGGCTATTATCTAGAGGTCAACGTAACTGCTTGTGATATCTTCGTTGGTATGATTGGGACCTTTTCATCCCAAACTACCTTCAGGAGATCCTTATATTCACTTTCTTGTATTTTGGTGTCTAGTCCTAATCACCCAGAGCAGAAATACCTGAAATTTGTTTGATTTGTTGTATCTTTAGGATATTTTTAGTGAGCTATTTGTGATCCTAGCTTTTCATAGGTGTTTTGAATCTTTAAATTCTCTTAATATATAAAATTGGTTGACCGATCAATGCACCGGTCTAGAAGGCTTCATGGTCTTTCACCTGCGAGTGTCCAGCCTTAACCTAGAAGGTGTAGGAGTAATTATGCTAGTACTTTTGAACCAGTGTTAGAAAAAGCAATGGAGATAGTTCCTTCTCCAAGGGCTCTTTTTTCACATGGTGGACCTAGTCTAGTCCATAATCTGTATGGTAACACTCTAGTGCTTGCTAGAGTACTCTTCTAGTCAGAAGACGAAGTAGAAATTGAAGACGTTTTGGAGCCACCTGTGACTTCTACAGAACCTCTTCCTTATTATATTCCTTATGTTGTTTCATACGTGGGTACTCCGACTCATAGGCTGGCTAGCCCTATTCACTCCCCTTATTTCTTCTCAATGGCCAATCTAAGTGGTTTTGACGATACTACTGGTGTACATACTCCTTCCTCAGTTATAGGAGGAGGATTTATTCCTGTATCTATCATTATGTTGAGTACGGTAGTTGTTGGCTCTACCTCCATCCTTATTCAAAATGGGGGCACCCAACCTTCAACTCCTTTTATAGGATCTTGTCCTTTTGGGATGCCATCTAATGGGATTCCCTCTGTATCTTCTACTTTACCCTTTGTTGCTTCTACATCTATGACTTTGATGCCTATTGGTTCAGTGCCTTTTTAGGGCTTGGTAAATCCTTATGTGACTAGTTTTGGGGCAAGGAATTTTTCCCATTTATTTGGTCAACAAGGGAGTATGTCCTTCCCTACTACTAGTACTTCTCAATTTTTTCCTCCTTT
The DNA here is from genome assembly GCA_000404065.3 of Pinus taeda. NCBI lineage: Eukaryota > Viridiplantae > Streptophyta > Pinopsida > Pinales > Pinaceae > Pinus > Pinus taeda. Next base: position 342,425 of record APFE030259850.1, read on the forward strand.
AGCGAGTGCATGGAATCCTTATGAGAGTCTTTTCCCTTCATATAATGTTTCACTAGCAGGAAGCATTCCTATGGAAAGTAAACCTGCAATAGGGGGTGGATACCCTTTGTATAACCATGGACTACAAGGTTTTCCTTATGGTTTAGGTATTTCTATGAGAAATCTGTGGCAACTTGTTGCCACTCCAAATCTAGGGTACTCTTTTTCGAACCTTGGAAATTTCGCTTAGAATTATCCTATTCCTCTATGCTTACCATTCTTGAAAACTCTTAATTTTCCAAATATTTCAAATTTAATAGATGATCTAATCCATTATAACCCAACTTGGCCTTCGTTCCCTACCAAAATTCCGTTTGATATTTCTAAATTGAAAGGGAATTCTGGTGACGATCTGGACAACCATATAGCCACTTTCCATTTATGGTGCTTCTATAACTCCCTGATTGATTATTCAATTAGGCTGAGATTATTCCAGCACACCCTAACTAGAAATGCGGATAAATGGTAGATCGAATTAAGGGGGTACATTTTATACATTCTGTGATTTAGCCACAATGTTTCTAAATCATTTTCAATTTCCTGTCTGTTACATCGTCAAAACTTAGCTTCTGGGAAATTTTGATTAGGACAAGGCTAGTCATATTTTTTACCACATCCAAGAGTGGCACAGAAGAAAGAGAATGGTCAAGGCGTATATCCTTGATTAATTCCTTCTAGAATGGTTTTAAAATCATTGCAACCAGAGATTTCTAAAGATGTGTCACTTTCTAGGGTGTTCACTGAAGAACAGGTTATCTTCAAAGCCCAGCAATTAGAGCTCATCTACTCCCAGTCGGGGATTCTTTATAAGATTTTTCCTTATGCTCCTAGGTAGAAAATCAACCTTGCCAAACTAAAAATGGGTCCCCATGTCAGTGGTGCTATAGGGTTGATTGATAGCAATGTGGCTACTTTATTGAATCAATTACAGCAGTTGTCTCTACAATATACTTTTTCAACACACACTACGTCGTTTGTGTCTGCTCCCTCTCAACCTTTAGAATTTAATGTTGTCTAGTCTTCAAATCCCAAATTAAATCAACAATCTGATAGGAAGAAGAAGAGTAGTGGGGATAAAAAAGATAAGGGTGGGAAGGGAAATTCTAATAAACCCAGTGATGACACTAGTGAGGGGAAAAAGGAATCTAATAAGAAGGTTAAGTTCCCATGTAAGTTATGTAGTGGGGATAACCTTACCCATATTTGCCCCAAGATTTAGGATGCTTAGCACTTGTTAGCTCAGCAAGGTTCTTCTAGTTCCTAGGTTGTTCCTACAAACCCTTTTCCCCAAGGACAGAAACTATTTTCTAGCGCGAATTCTAGTACTGGAACCCTTGCAGGGGGAAATTAGGATGGGGAATATACATCGAATGTATATATGGTTAAGTCTCGCATTGATGTTTCAACAAGAGCTCATGATTATGGAGAGGTCGAACCTTCTAAAGATAAAATTTCTTATGATACCTCAGAAACTCTACATATTGAGAGGCTCGCAGTAGAGCCTATACCTCGGATGTCAAAAGGCTCCTCAAAACGTTTGGCCTATAATCCCAATGTGAGGGATTCTCAGAACTACTCTATTATTGAAGATTTAGATCAAAGCCCCTATGCCATGTCAGCATTAGAGGTACTCCAATCATGTCTTGCATAGAGGAGTGCTTTGTTCACTGTGATCAAAGCATTATACCTAAAGAATTCTATGGTAGTCACATTTTATATGTCAAATGTTAAGACTATACTCCCTAATCACATGGATTTCTAGATTAAATCTACGTATCGGAAGAATACCATCTTTCAAACTATCAAGTAGCTTCCACATGTGTCATGTCTATGTCATGTTGAAAGGCTATTGGGTCACCTAAGGTTGTTCCCTCTCCTAATCTCTTAACTGCATTCGATGGAAATTCTCACAGACCTCATGGAATTCTACCTTCATTCCTTATTTGTGTATGGGGAAAGGTCACTAATGTTCAAGTAGAGATAGTGTATGCTAATCTTGATTACAATATTTTGTTGGGTCGCAAGTGGGTTTATGTAATGTATGTCATTGTTTCATATTTATTTCGCATACTTTGCTTCCCCCATGAAGGGAGAATTGTTAGCCTCGATTAGTTAGCTTATTCCCTTAACAATCCTAATGCATTTGTTGACCCTATTGTTACCCTGGTAAAGAATACCAAGCAATGTGTTGAGAATCTAAGATCTGGAATATATTCTTCATTGATGGGAACTTTTGATATTCCATCTCCTATTGCTCATGCCAATGCCATTTCATCTTCCAGGATCATTCCTCGATATGGTTCTTTTATAACTCATTATTTTTCATATCCTTGGCCCTTACCCCCTCCTACTGACACATTAGAAGAAGGGCAAGTAAGTGGAATGGCTTATCCAATGTCTATAGCAGAAATTTCATATCAATCTATTGTGAATTCTGTAGATTATGATCCCATACCTCTCCCATAAGAGGATGAAGATGGGGATGTGGCTCTGGTCTGGAGAGATGATTCTACTTCAGCTATGGATTGCCTTGATATTGTTTTACCATCCAATGAGGCAATTCTAGAAGAAATGACTGGTGTAGAAATACCATGGGATGACTTGCATCATCGGTCCTATTTTCTCCCTAACTTGCATGAGGTTGAATAAAACTTGTTTAGTCCTTCCTCTAGTGGAAATCTTCATAACCCTTTGGCCCCATCACATATTTATGCCGAAGATAACATGTCTAGTATTTAGGAAACCATTCCGGTAAACATTTCCTGCAATCCCAATGTTATAGATAATATATTCAATGGATCTTAGCATTCCCCTAAATAAATCAAAATATACACCGATCTCTTTAAGGAGTTTTCAGATGTATTCGCTAAGTATTATGAAGAAATTCCTAAAATCAATCCTTCGATAGTTCAGCATCAGATCAAGACCTATGAAAATCAAAGCCTATACAGCAAAAGCTTCAACCAATTAATCTTAGGAAATTTGTGGCTATTAAGGCTGAGGTAAAAAAACTACTTAGATAAAGTTTCATCTACCCTGCTCCTTTGACTAAATGGGTTTAAAATCCAGTCCCTGTTGATAAAAATCAAGGAACAACCCACATGTGCATCGATTTTAGGGATTTGAATAAACTTGTCCTAAAGATAATTTCCCCAATTTTTTTATCAACTAGATCATTGATGAGTGTGTTGTAAATGAAATATTCTCCTTCATAGATATATTTTCTGGATATAATAAAATAACAATTCATCCTGAAGACCAACATAAGGCATCATTTATTTTCCCTTGGGGTACATTTACATACAGGAAAATGCCTTTTGGCCTCAAAAATACTGGGGCTACCTTTTAGCGGGCCATGTCCTACAATTTCCATGGCATCAAGCATATAATTGAAGCATACTTGGATGATCTAGTTGTTGCGAGAGTGGAACATCAAAAACACCTTCGTTTAGTTTTTGAAAGATGTTGTTATAACAAAATCTGGTTGAACCCAAATAAGTGTGTTTTCATAGTTACATCTGGTCGATTATTGGGATTTATCGTGTCTAATGAAGGGATTCGTGTAGACCGCTTTAAGGTTGAGGCAATACTTCAGTTAGCTCCCCCGTTGAGTATCCATCAAATTCAAAGTCTCCAAGGAAAAATCAATTTCTTAAGGATATTTATCGTAAATTATGTTGATATTACAAAAGGGTTTATGCATTTACTCAAGAAAGGAGTCCCAATCATTTGGGATGACCTCGCTCAACACTCTTTCGATGCTTTGAAAGAGGCATTGACCTCTGCTCATCTTCTTAGCCCATTTGATTATAGTAGAGATTTCCTCTTGTATCTTGCAACAGTAAAATCAACCATTGGTATGGTTCAGGTTTGGGAAGACAATGCCCTTAAGGAGTGTGTTATTTATTATCTAAGTCATGGCTTAGTCGGTCCTAAACTTAGGTATTCTCATATAGAGAAATTGGCTTTGGTAGCTTTTCATGTTGTCCAATGACTCTGTCATTGTATTCTGCTCAGGAAAACCTTTGTATTGGCTAACATCAACCCATTTCAATTTGTTCTCAGAAGGAAAGTGATTGGGGTAAAATGCAATAAATGGATTGTCATATTGCAAGAGTTTGATCTCGATTTTATGTCATCTAAGTCAAAGAAATATTTAGCCTTTGTGGAATTAATCTTGGAATTGCCTTGTGAAGGAAATGTTGTTTATGAAGAATCATTTCCTTATGAGGATATTTTTCTCATCTCTTCAGAAGATCCTTGGTACAGAGATATCATTAAATACCTCCAAACTTCAAAGTTCCATTAGTATTTTTCTAAGGATGAACATTGGAAGTTATATCACCTAGCTAAAAATTATCTTATCATTGGTGATACTCTATGTCGTCAAGGGATCAGCTCAATCCTTAGATGTTGTTTAACCTTATAGGAAGATGAGTCAATTTTAAATGACTACCGTAGTGGATCTTGTGGAGATCATTTATCTAGGCTTGCTACAGCCCAAAAAATATTATGTGCAGGCTATTTCTAGCCCTCGATTTTCAAAGATCGTATTGAAGCGGTCAGGAAAGTCCACCCTTGTCAAGTTTATAATCAAACAATGTGTGGGCATCCAGCTCTGCTTTTTCCTATTATCACTGTCGATCCATTTACCAAGTGGGTAATTGATTTACTACTTGTAACTCGGCTTAGGCTAAGGACCACAAGTATATAATTGTAGCAATAGACTACTTCAGTAAGTGGTTTAAAGTTATGCCTACTTTTAATAATGACGGTGAGAAAGAAACTATTTTCCTATTCAATCAAATCATTTCACACTTTGGTATTCCTAAGGATACTGTCATTCATCATGGCAGTCACTTCCAGAATATAATGATGTCTGAGTTGGCTTCAAAGTTGGGATTTAGGAAAGAGAATTTGTCTCCTTATTATCCTCAAGCAAATGGAAAAGTATAAACTGTCAATAAATCCCTTAAGACCATCTTGCAAAGGATGATCAATCAGGCTAAGTCCAACTGCCACATCATGATGTATCCTACACTTTGGGCATATCGAATGTCAATTAAGACTACTACAGGTTTTACTCTTTTTCAATTGGTTTATGGGTTGGAATCATTTTTTCCTATAGAATGTGAAATTTCATCTCTCAAACTAGTAGTCCAGTTTCTTCCAAACATTTCAAGTCTTGAAGAATGCCTCGTTCATTTGCAAAATATCGATGAGTAGTGTCAGAATGCAGCGACAATGAACAAAGATCATAAGAAAAGAGTAAAAGCCTAGTATGACAAGATTGTATGACCTAGGGTTTTATCTAAAGGTGACATTGTTTTGGTCTATGACCAAGACAAAGACACCTTGGGGGGAGGAAATTTTAAACCTATGTGGTATGGTCCTTATATCATTAAAAGGGTCTTGAAGAAGGTTGCATATGAATTGGTTGACTTTGAGGGAAATGTGTTGTTGAATCCCATAAATGGGCTCTATCTCAAGAAGTATTCTACCTAGGCTCTTGCCTAGCATTTGCTTTGTTTTGTAAATATTGTACATAGTTTTTTATTTTTTTCTATGGGTCTCTTGATGATGATGATCTTTTTTATCTACTTTGGCAGGTTTCAATGGGTGACTTAGTGTATTTAGTATTCATTGATGGTTCTAGTAGATATACAAGAAATTTAGATTCTGTTGCTTGGGTAATATATTATCCATCTGGTTAGATATTCTCTGCTCCCATAGCCAACCCTAGCTCAGTGGGAGAGGAATTTAGGGTTTTAGTGCTTGTTTCTCTTTTGCTTTTGCAAGTGAATTGGTGCTCATGATGACTTGATTTTTGCAGTGGAGGATGCTTGGAAACATCACAAGCTTAGGAGGAGCTTGGGAACAAATATTACATATAGAAATAATAAAATTACATCATGAAGAAAGCTAAAAAATAATAATACTCTGTTTTCACCTCAAAACAAGTTTTGAGGTGAGAACTACATTCAGCTTCTCAACTGATAAATTATGACTTTACCAGTCATTATTGGCCTCCTCATGTCCTTGTTGATCATCATTGGCATGTAATAACTAGATTTGACCATGGTGGGACCCTAAGACCTAATGAGACTAAACCCTAAGACCTAATGAAATGAATTGCAAAGTGAACATGAGCCATGACTAAAATATATGAAAGAGGATCAACAAGTACAGATCATGAGGGAAAATTGAAGTAAACCCTACCATCAGTGAATCCATGACCCAATGGAATGTAAACTCATCAGTATGGGACTCCTACTATGAAATGCAAAAGAGCAGATTTTGATCACTAATGGCAGTGTGAAACATTGGCACTAACAGGAACCTGAATGATCCTGCCCATATTCCAGCCTTCTTGGGATTGTCACTCCACCATCACCCCATGTGATCCCTTTGCCCACTTGGCTCGAAATTTCGCCCTACTGGAGGTCTCTGCATGAGTGGATGCCTCCGCTCAGTCTCCTCTCAGTTTCTCTAGCTGTGGCTACTCCACAACCTCCTAAAGCTACTTCACCAATTGTGGCTCCTCCACAATTGTTTGAGACTTCTTCTGGCACTGGATGTTGAGAGGTAATGCACTCTCCCTCTCAACCACCAAGTCTCCTTCAGTTTCCTTTCTCCTCAAGGCTTTTCATGCATCTTGAACCTCAAGAGCATACAGATTCTTGACTCGTGAACCAATCTATTTCACCTATCTCGTGTCTAAGGAAAACCTTTCCCTTACTAAAGAATACATCATAGAATTTGCCTTCCAGCATCGTGATCGATACCAAGTTCTTCTTCAGTCCTAGCACATACTTCACATCTCTCAAGGTAATGCGAGCTCCATGCTCCCTCTGAAAAGAAACTGTGCCCACACCTGAAAATTTATACTTTTCATCATTACCCATCACCATGAGTATCTGAAGTTCTTTCTCCTCCAAGGTGCTGAACAAACTCTTATCGCTAGTCATTTTGAATGAGGCTCCACTGTGAAGAAACCAACCATAACCCATCATCGATGAAATCATGCATACGATGAGGGTAAAATCCAATTCGAACTGAGAGGCCAATGCCTCCCCTTCAGATCCTTCCTTGGATCCCATCTTGGATTTCTTCAATGGACAATTTGTTGCATAATGGCCCTCCTCATCACAATGAGAGCATCACACTTTTTATTTGTCAAAATTCTTCCCACCATGGGAAGAACTCAATTTGGGATGAGAAACCTTCTCCTTCCCTTTCTTTGCCTTACTTCTAAGGTGCAATTTTCTTCATCATCTTGCTTTGATGAAGATCCATCTCTGGTGCTTCTTCTTATCTCCTCCTGCATCAGATCCGACCAAAGTCGTTCCCAATCTGGCAGTTTCTCTCTTCTATTTACTGAGTCTTGGTAGCTATGCCAGCTCTTAGGAAGACTGAGGAGAGCAAGACTCACCATGTCATCATCGACTGTCATGATCCCTACACTTCCAAGCTCATCCCTATAGGTGGTGAGCTTGTTCAGATATGTAGAGATCGTGTCGCCCTTTTCACACTTGATTTTCCGAAGCTTGTCTTTCAGCGCTAGCTTTCTCTGATTGCTACTGTTCTGATATAGATGCTTCAATGTTTTCCACATTTAAAATGATGTCTCCTTCCCATGGAATCTCGAGACAATGTGGTCCCGAACTCCCTCTAGGAGGATTCTCCTCGCTCTAGCCACACATTTCTTCCATTCCGCCAATTCTTGGGCATTAGCTGTTGCTGGCTTGGGGACTTCTTGATCAATGAAGTCCTTTAGACCGTTGTCCTCTAATACCACTTCAATGCGATCCTTCCAGGCTATATAATTTGAGCTACCATCAAGGGTATGCTCAAGTATTAAATTGTTGAACACCATTGGTGAAATTTGAGATGTGATAAAAATTCGAATTCTATAATCAAGAACTTCAAAGTTGGAACTTCTCCCTTCTTTGTATACTATTCTTCGCTTTGATCACCTTTTCTCTGATACCATGTAGAAATTTCCACTGTAGATCACAAAATAATGCAATATACTAAAGCAAAATATTTGATCTACTTCTACAAACAAACTTGCGGAAGCTTAATTGATTATGAGCAAGATCAAATAGAACACATATAATAGAGAATGAGAAAGCAAACACACATGAAAACAAAAGAATACTCTAGGGAAAGCCTCAGCTAAAAACATTGATCTATGTATTATCATACAAGTGGAAATATGTCTGGATTACACAAAGCTTTAGCTCACAAGATATCCAGCTCTCAGTACAATCCATCTACTAATCATAGAAAATCAAAGGCTTCTCACAAACCTTCTCCTCTGCCCTCCAAGCCTCCTATTTCCTTGTGCAGTTTTTCCTAGGGTCTAATGCTGGCACCTGTGTGAATTCACCTCTCGCACAACTCACCAAACTCAGAAGTAACTGCACAATCTTGAAGGAGATAATTTCTTCTGTATGGATGCATTTCCTATATAGGAAAATTCCTCCAACTGATAATACACTTTCCCTTCCTCTGATTTCAACTGGGTCTCTAACTGAACTGACATACATGAGTTATTTATGAGAGAATATTCAGTTATCTGAAGTGCAGTAGTTACATGCATGCATGCATTAACTAACTGAACTCACAATTAGTTCAACAAACAGTTGGAACTAATATAACTAGACTTAACTTAGTTAACTGAGCTAACTAATTACAACTCAAAGTACAACTCATCCTTATCTCCTTAATTAAGGGATAAATTCCTCAATCAATGGGGAAACGGTTGCATGTCTTCACATAGACTTCATGTTTGATTTTCTACAACTAATTAACTCAAGATGAATTAATTAATTATTTTACGAATAGCTGCTAAGATCAAATTTGAATTTTAATTCTCAATTTTAGTTTGACTAACTAAAATTGGAATCTATCCCGAAATGCTATTTATAGCAATGTTATTTTCAACATTTCTATTTTATCATTCCTTGTTGCTATCTCCAACACGGGTACCTGAAATGCTATGTATAGCATTTCAATTTTTACCATTTCTTGTTGCTATTTTCAACAATATCCATTAATGGAGTTCATTGGATGTGGCCATCAAGAAAATCATCATTGTATTATCCAATTCATAAATTTGTGCATTAACCCAAATCGCTGAAATGTTTTGCATGGGTAAATAGGCAAGTCCTAAGTGGTCTTTAGTCTTCCCTAATAATTGATTTAGAGCCTAGGGGTCTTAATTCAACCCTAAGGGATCGTAACCAAGCTTATTGAGTGAATTTGGGCAAGTATATACACACTAGAAGGCTGCTACAGGGTTTCATGTAGTTTACTATAGGTAACAACATATTTGCTACAGGGAGTTATAATTCGCCGAATGAGCAACCGAACAAAATACAAATTGGATGGGACAATTTTTTTTTATTTACTAGGATGTCTTAGGTCTTCATTCTAGGTGGAATCACTCAAAAGGACCTTTGTTAACCCATGCTAAAAATTGACAAAAAATTACCAGTCTAAAATCTAGAAATTCGGGAACTAGTGAGCTAGTAAATCTATCAAATTCCTAACCTAATCAAGTGAAAATGCAATGGGGTTATTTTTGTTATTAACTAGATTTTTTTTATCTAATGCAAGTGGAATCAACTTTGTTGAAGCTTGTTAGCATGCTCTAAAAAATAGCAGAAATTTATTGTTATTTGTCACAAGGGACTTTTAGAAATCTAGATTTGGGAAGAAACAAAATAATGCAAGTAGTTCAATGATTACTATGACATTCCAAACCTGTTCCAGTGATGAAATGATTATTTTGATCTTGAAAAATAATTTACTTCAACCATTTAACCCAATCCTACAACAAGAAATCATTAATACTTAATGGAGAAATAGAAAACAAGAACAAGATATGCATGTGAATAAGAAGTGAAAAGAAGAAAAGTAAATGATAAAAAAGGGCTCTGAGGCTCCTGGAATGGCCAAGCCCAAGGAAAATCAGAGTCCTATGAAGGATACCAAGTTTTAGAAGCTTAACATGTCACCAATATTCATTATTTCCATCAATAGAATTACATCCCTGCAAGAAATGACAATGGAGCTGTAAAAATACGAGTGCTCTCCACAAGAAGACTAATAAAAATCCACCCCTAGAGGAAAATTCTACTTGGTACTTATAAAAAATGATTATGAGTCATTCCCCATGAAAGGAGGAAGATTTCCTCACCAAAATCTCTTGATTAATGGATATGTTTCCCAATACTAGGAATTTGCATTAAATGGAAGGGAACACATTCCTAGATTTTATCAATCATTGGAGTTCCACAATCTGTGCCATAATTCCAGAATATCTTGTTCATTTATTATTTAATATTGATCCTTCCATTGTAAGGAGAAGGTCCCTAGATTATATCCTCCTCCAAATCTCCATAATCTGCCCAATATTCTCATCATATTCCACAAAAATAAATAATATTAGACACACATATACGATTATTCGTAAACCTTCATAATGAACATATTAAAGTTAAAAATACATTATCTAATGCAAAAAGAGAGGTTTAATGTGCTGAAGGATGGTTAGATGGGCCTTAGTTTATGTCTAATTTAGAGGCCCATCATACCCCCTTTCTGAAAGTGTTGTTCATCCTCTGAGAAACTTAGTGATCTCATTGTGCCTCATTCATGGCCCTGGTGGCCTCTCTCTTGTGCATTCCTCAATCCTTTCTCTTAAGAAGCTTGGTTGTAAGTTCTGCAAGGACAAGCACAAAGATGTAGTTGTTCCTTTCATGATTGTTTAATAGTCTTTCAAGGAAAAAAAAACATAACTTTCCTCTTTGCAAGTGAACTCTATTGGCTTGTAGATCCATTTCATTCATATCCTCTTCCTTGAAACCTTCATTCCATTTTCGCTCATTTTTCCAAAACTGTTTGTGCATAGAAAAATCAAAGTGTTTCTTAAGACCATTAGCCTGCCTTCTTCCCCTTATTCAAGATGGGTTCTTGTATATTTTTCAGTTTGACCAAGTCTTCCACATCCTTTTCCAACCTCCTGCTACCTTTTTCCACCATTTGGACACCTCTAAAACCTTCAAAACGCCTTTAGATGAGAACTAGGGCATCCTGTAGTAATTCATGTTCTAACTACAAGAAACCCTGTAGCAGTTCCTGTAGTACTTAGTGAGTGGATTCAAGTGATTTACCATTCTCTTTTTCATTGGTTTTATCTTTGTCTTGGTTTCTTTTCTAATCAATTTTGTCCCAAGGAAACTTACATGTGGATGCATCATGCCCATCTCTATTGCAACGTATGCAATGAAGTTCAAACTTTTCTCCTTGAGAGTGTGTGCCCCGCCTCTGAAATTTCATCTTCCTCTTCATCTTCGACCACCTCTTCCTTTAGAAGAATCTTGAGCATGATTATTCTCTTTATGTGCAAGGCACACAACTTCTTCAAAAGACTGAGGAGATGTCTTCTTCCCAAAATCTTTCTCTCTCTGAAATTTTTTTTTCACAAGGGATTCAAAGGTAATCTCTTTGAGGTTTCCGTTTGCTTGTAATGACTCAAGATAATTTGAATAAATGGGATAAAGTGCCTTGAAAAAAGCTATAAGATGAATGTCTAGTTCAACATCAATAGTTTTGATATCATGCATATTAGATCTTACTTCTGATGCCAAAGCAAGGGGATCATGATTTTTTTAATTTAAGACTGAATACTTTAATCCTCAATTGGACAACTTCAAGTTCAGAGTGTGAGTCATAGAGTTCCTTAAACTTGTGTAAGGATTCAAAAGCATTTGAAAATGGTGAAATATGGTGACTAACCTCTTCATTTACATGTGTTGCAATCAAGACATAAACCTTGATGTTCCTATTTTCCCAAATGGTGAACTCCTTATCTGAGGTGGGCTTTACAGGTTAATTATCTCCTTCTCCTACATAAAATCCTTTCCACAACTCATTGAAAATGAGAGTGTGTTTTATCTTCCATGACCATTCTAGATAGTTCTTTTTCCCAAAGATAACTACTCCAACTATAGATATCAATGAATTCATTTAAAAAAATGTGTACAATGTAAAAAGAAATTGCTTTTCTACTGGAAAATGCTTGCACTTGTTGTGTAAAAAAAAAATGTGTTTTAGTAGCAATACTGTGAAAATATAATTATGATATGTATATAACGGAGGTATATTTGGGGAAGGGTGTATATGGGGGAAGACGTTATAGTGGGAACCGAGTTGTATTCTTCCCTCGAATGGAGTGAGCAGTAATATGAAATGGTGTGAGCAGTATTATGAGATGGTGTGAGAAAATGGTGTGAGTCAACTAGTGAAATCACAGTGGAAGCAACATTAATATACAACTATAGTGAGTATATAGGAGCGAGGAAGGGATTGATGGTAGAGAGTATGTACCACAATGTATGTATGGAGCATTGTATGGAGAAGCGTGGGATATAAAACTAGGAAGAGCGCACAACAAATGGGAGCATATTATTAAAAATATGGTTGATGGATCTCCAATTAAAAAAAACGTATGTAGTTATATAGGGTATGGAGAAACCAATGTGGTATCACAACATATACCATCCACAACAGACATAACACAATAAGAAACCAGTGGTATTAACTGTGCATACATGTAATGGCCATCATTTATACACAATGTTCGTAATGTCAAGACAATGTGGGGAGAGGGGTTCATACACAACGTTAAACACTCCATTCAACACCACATTTCATAGCACTTCAACATAACATAATATCATTCAACATATGAGTAGTATTACAAGGCAAACCAACTACAATAACATACCAAATGGAGTGTAGTTTTGGTTTCAATGCACATTGTTCAACAACGTTTAACCTCCAGCACAACACCTTTGACACACATAATTTGACGCACTTCAATTATCCAAGCAGAAGGTGTTAGTTCTGTAATGGTAGAGGTCTTAGTTATGAAAAATAGGCAGAATAAGTAGAATATAGGGAGAAGGGAGTTACAAGGGCATAGTGAAACCAAAAATGGAGCTGGCTATGACACCATGTCAGGTCAGGAGGTAATTCCTCAAATGAATTGCATTTATTCATTAATATTTCTAATGGATATATACAAGGAGGGAGAGACTCTTGGCCTTCACCTCCCAGCATCTCTTTATTTTTTATTCTCCATTATTTACTATTTACATTATTTACAAATATTCAACCAATCCCAATGATTAGGTGTCAACAATATCCATAAATAGGCCAAATGAGGAAGCCAAGGGAATCCATGCAATCAATACTTCCTAAGGACTAAGCCTTTTCGCTCAAATATAGACCTAAACAGAAAAGTCGGAGTTCTACCGGTGTGTCGCCAAGTCTTATTGTTGCAAAAAACACCCTCTAAAATTTTACTTACACTTGAATTTTGGAGCCTAATGATGATCTTATTATCTATCATTCTATGGTCACTTCATGGTCGTCTAATGTTTCATAAATTATTGAGTCTTATTCTAAGTTTCAAACTAACTTTCTCACACATGTTCTATCTTCGATGAGTTCACAAACACACATCTTTCTATGCAAGCTTAGATAGGCATTGCACAACTCTTGAAGGTTAGCCTTGCACAATCACTAGTAATAATGATTGTGCAATCCATAAGCATAGTGCACTACATAATACTTATCGACAGTTAGTGCACACTCTCCATAGAATGTATTCCTCACTTCTATTGCAATTATACTTCCATTTCTGTGAGTTTTCTCAACTATCGCTCCAACATACCTTTGTTTTTTCAAGTGTTGCTTGCACATTCAAAACTATCATTTTTGCTTGAATTCACTTTAATAAGTGTCATTTTCATGTTATCTTCTCCCTGGCATGTGTCTCTTTCAATTTATTTAAGCCTTTATGTGTGTCGTTATCACTTTTCACTTACTTTTGCAAGTGTCGTCTACTGGCATGGGAAGTGTTGCATGTTGTAAACATAGAGCCATAGTTCATTTCAAGAGGAAACTTTGGTACCAGTGGGTCCTATATATCATATAGGTATGTTTTAGACTCATTCCCAAAGTTCTATGCACTATCATACTAGTGTTGTCACTGTCAAAGTGTATCCTAAGTGTCACACTTGGAGAGTTATGTTGTTTTGCTGTCACATTAAATGGATCATGTTGTTTCTAAGTACTGAGTGTTCCATGTTGTGTCACTGATTATTTTGAGTGTGTGATCATGTTCAAGTCCTACCATGATTTCATCTTTGCCTCATTGGTCTCACACTTGACCAAATTCTGGAAAGTTTCCATCCCTACCAACTTAGCCTCATTCTTCCCCTCAAGAATTGCACAATGGAAAGCATCAACACTACATCCTTGCCTACTAGAACTGTGCAATGTGTAGTCACTTTGTTATAGGCCATTTTGTCACATATCATCAATAGGCCTACAAACTGGATCAATCCACATCTATGAACATGTTGTCATCATCCATACACAATGACCTAAGAGTGAACTCTCGAAATGTCTGAGTTTCTACGTCTAACTGCTAAAAATCAATGATTTTAAGCTCCAATGCACCCAGTCCCTTTAGCCACCTGCATTCAGTGCTGGTTTATCCTTTCTGCACCAGTGCTGATCAACACTAGTCGCTCCTTTCCAGGGGTGTGCTGATTCTAGAATTTTGGGAAAATTAAAAGTATTTCCGAAGCTTCCTCTTCCAGAATATTCTAGGGGTTATTTTAACCATTTATTATGGATAAGAAGCTCAAGTCCTATTTATTCCTACCTTGGAGACGTCACCGCTTATCCATTGATCTCATCCCCCAATCATAAGTGGATCTCAAGCTCATTATGGCAAATCCTAAACTACCATCCCTCTCCTATAAATTTATTGCCATCCATAACATCAAGGTTGGCTTTGAGAGACTAATCATGCCCTCATGCCACTTCCTTGAATATAAGAGAGTCATCATCTTCATGCATTAGGGTGACATTGAGGTTTTCTTTGTGACAAGGAAGGAAAGGTTAACTTAGGGCGATCTCTACGAGATCAACTACTATTCTTGGTTGTAAAATATCTCCTATTTCTATTAGTACAAATAGTATATTGTTTTCCTATATGTGTTGTGTTACATTTGCATGCATGTATTTCAATGCCTCATTGATTCATTGAATAGAGTAATTGAATTATGCTAGTTATATATCGAGGATACTTGGCTTGTTTTGGTTGTATGTGTAGGTTATGTTATCGCTCAGGTTGTTCCCTGCTTCTTGTAGGGAATACGGCCGAGGTAACCACTAACCAATCTTTTAGCTGCAGGTCCTAGCCTACCTGCAACCAGAGAGGCTCTCTCTTTGTAATTTAGCTTTGTTTGAAGTGTTTTAGGCTAGTTATGATGAACAAGGTTTGGTTTTAAGTTTGTTGGATGGTGATCTCAAACAGAACTGGGATGCAAGTATATAACTGTTTTTTCCATTTGGCAATGGAGTCACTGAGAGTGTAATTATTGAAAGGGCTTCTTGGTGAAAAGGTAATGCTACAGAGCAGGATAGGCAGGCTAGAAACAATTTTCAAATCTAGAAATGATGGAATGAAGTCAGGGAATGAAAGGCAATCAAGAATCTTTCATTATACTGGCAGAGGGAAAATGTATGAATATTGTGTAGGAGCAATTAAGGATTCCTAAATAGTATTCAAAATGAGAGAACTAGTGCAAACATGAGAAATTAAGAATTCATATTTATGACTAATCCTGAAGAAAACATAATAAATAACAGAGATTCAACATAAGGTGCATTCAAACAAATCTTATGCTATTATTCTTCTCTATTACCAAGATCATGAAACATAGATGAGATTTACAAAATAGAAAACATAAGACACAGTTTAGTATAACTTATTGTTACATAGCACGACACAAGAATTCTGTAGCAAGTCCCAGAACATCCAATCCACCTTCAGATCATTCAAACACAGTGAACTTCAACAGCCATTTGTATTAACACAGTCTGATATCTTACAGCGCAGTTCAGAACGAAGAAATCATCAACTCTCGATACATCTCTTTTACAAGTATATAGAGGAGTTTTTTACAAAATATCCCATAGGGAAATATCTAGACATCAATGTATCCATCTACTTCTAACATAATTAATAACGATTTGTGGAAAAATTGTGCAAGAATAATTGAAGAATTAAAAGCTCTTTACTCGTTGAGGCAAGTGTCATGTGTGTTGTTGACCTTTCGTCTCTGGCTGTCAATGGGTGACCGCTTCCTTGCAATGTTGTCCTGTAGTGTTGTTCTTTGACACCTATTCTGCGCTTTTGAATATTAGCGCGAATTTCACCTACTGTTAGCTTGAATTTTATGGTAGTTGAGCTACATCATACAATTTCCTCATGTTGTCCATCAATGAGAAGAGATTCAAACCACTTTAAAAATCAGAAGCAGACTTTGCCACCAATCCTCAGCTGGAAATTAATGTTTTCTTAACTTGTATAATGTTTCATCAACTTCAGTGTAGGTATAATAATTCGGCCAAACTGGAAAAAGGTGTGCTACCTCATTCTCTATGTAAAACAAATCCTCCAGCTTGTCATATAAACTCTGCCCTGTGGGAGGGATTGCTTCTTCTGTGCTGCTGGATGATGTTGTGATTTGATTTTGTATGAAGGTACTGAGCCTGTTTGCATATTGTTCCTATTTTAGTAGTCTTCCAGCACTAGTGACCAGACTAGGTAAACCTTTGGTTTACAAATTTGCAAGCCTCTGTCTAAAAGCATTTACCTCTATCTACATTTCTTGGCACTTCCTTTCTATAGTCTGGACAAAATTCCTTATGGTCAGCACCTTCTTGACTCTTACTATAGTCTCTATCCTGTTCTGGATGTTTAGTGCTGCCAGCTGGTCACCAGTACTAGTATTCAAAAAGTGAATCAATCGAGAAGATTGCTCAGGCTTATTCGCTAGCAATGTTTTGGATTTATGAGTTTCATGCTAAGCTACAGCCATCAATTCTACTTGGTCAAACATGGTTTGTATTCCTGTCCATTGTCCAGCAATAGATTGACCAATATTATTCCACAAAATTGTTTTTATCTCAGTCAAGGTCGTATGGAGAGTGAGATCTTTCTCCAGGGCCTTTATCTTATTTTCCAGGGCCTTTACTTCCCTAGTTTTCTTAGCAACTGTCATTTTTGACTTATCATAACTAGCCTCAATCTTGGCTAGCTTTTCTTTTGTTTCCTTCATCTCTGTCATTTGCAATTCAAGAGCCTTAATCTCTTTCATCATGGCCTCCATGCTCAAGCTAGCCTCTTGCACTGCTGCTGTTGTTGGATCTGCTGAAGTCGATGCACCTGCTGATGCCGTTGAACCTAGGGGAGGTGCTGCTGAAGTAAATGTTGTTGAAGGAGCTATAATTATTGGAGCTGTAACTATTGGAGAAGTTTGGGATGATTGAGGGGCCAACTCTGGCTGTTTCCCTCGTTGAGCTTCCTCCAATGCTTTCTTTTTTTCCATTATCCTTTCATTCATCATCATAAGTAGACTTACCACATCTTCTACCTCTTGTTGTTGTGCTACTTCTACAATTTGAGGATGTATGGTGACTGGCAGCTTCATTTGTTTTCTTAATGCTGCTATGTCTTCCTCATTTTTTCTAATCAAGGCCTGTGTGCCTTTGGGATCTTTGGGATCATGTCCCAACCCTATGATGATCTCCTCCAAGGATTTTATCCTATTATCCTTGGCCAACGATGATGCCTTTTCCAGCTCTAACTGGGCAGAAGTATTGTATAGAGAGTTATGCAATCTGTGGGCTAATAGAGCCTTGTCTGCCAGTGTAGAATAAACCATTTCTCTTGTCTGCTTATGTAATTCAATCTGGTCTAGAGGATGAATATCTTTTGCTAGTACCTCCAGATTGGTTCTAATGTAATCTACAGCTGACTGTGGTTGTTGTGTAATAGTCCTGAAGTGACTGAGTGTCATCTTCCCTGCTTCTATATCATAGGCTGCCACTAGCCTCTACTGATTTGTCAAAGCCATTCTCATTAACTGGTTGTAAAGCTGAAACCTTATAGGCTTGTTTCTAGCTTTAATATACATGAATGCCTTCTTTATATCCAAGCCCCTTTGGGTCTGCTGTTGGGAGGATGAAACCTCCCCACCTGGTTGTTTCTCTTGCTCCTGCTACAAGGAGCTCGCCGATGTTTCCAAGATAGGAGGGATCTACTGCTCAGAAGTCCCCTCACCCCTGATGTTTCCTATGGTCTCTTCAGTTATTTTCTCCTCATCATAGGGGTTTAACCTCTGCTTTTTTCTCCTTGCTGGTCCGTGGATGTCCGTATGGGTGTCCCATCTGTTCTATCCCTCTTTTTTCCTCTTTCCTCATTGTGAGGAGTTTGTAGCACAGGGATTTCAGGTGCGTCTGTTTGTGTTAAAGGGCTTTGCTCTTGACCCTTTTCTGGATTTGAGGATGACTACTCCTCCATTGTGCTTTGCTATTCAGAATCTTCAATTTCTTTGCCCTTTTCTGCTGATGATATGGCCTCTTTAGCATGCTTCCTTGAAGTAGCAGTTGATGTGCTTGCTCCCACTAGTTAAGGCTATGTGAAGGTGACCTATGCAATATAATCTAGGTCAATCCTTTTCTCAATTTCTTTCATGTCTCTTTCTAATTTTTCTTCTTTAGAGAGCTCTTCATCATCTAAGGTTCCCTCTACCCATTCTGGTTGATTAGCATATTGTTCAATGTGGGGGAGTAGCTGGTGCACATATCCTGAAAGCCTATGTTTGATTCTTCTAAGGCTTATGAAGTGTTCAGGGTCATATGGTGCCCAGTAGAAGCTCTGTTTTAGCATGAGTTCTTGTCCTAGCATGTTGTCTGCATCATTCCATGCTTCTTCTCTTTTGTTAAAAACAAAGGGACCCAACTGGTGTCTGATTCTAAGTTGTGCCTTCTTGTTTTTTCCATGGAAATGGGTCAAGTCTGCATTACTGAATTGCCTAAAATATTCCAAGGAAAAAATGTCTCATCGGGACATATCTTGGCAGCTTATAGGGAGACAACTCACACCTTCTGATTACTGTGTGGTTTTGGTAGAAGTACCAATCACCAATGTTGTAGCCCTTAGAAAGATGCAAGATCCTTTGCATTTCAACAGTAAGCCTGGTAGGAGGAGTCACCATCAATAGGCAAGTAGCAGGGTAAATGAATAGGTCAATAAATTCACAGTATGTGTATGGAGAATGGTGGACTTCATGGAAAACTGAGGTCCAATAAACAACAGGTCTCCTCTCTCCCTTTGGGTCTAATCTTTTGAGAGGAAGCTTAAAGCTATCTGGGTGATAGTAGAGCAGCAAGTGGTATATATAAGAAGTGTATTTAAAAAATATTTCTCTCTCCATCATCATGAATTGTTCATGTATATTGTTTGCTATGAATGGGGCATAGTCATACATGACAGCAGGGGGCTGCCCTGGGGTGAATATGGTTAGGAGAAAGAATACAGTCTCATCCACAAATTCTCTTGTTTTACATCCTAAGATGTATGAAATCATGTCGGCCATGAGCTTGCCTGTTTCATTAAATGAAGCCTGATGATAGGGAGGAGGATGATCATATTGGCACTGTGGCTCCATAAACAACTGACTAACTCTTGATATTTCTGCTTTGGAGAGCCTTGGACCCTGATCCACCAAGAGTTTCATTGTGAGGGGAACTAGAGTCTGAGGAGGCTCAAAGTTTAGCATTTCATTTATAGCTTGAGGAGTGATATAGAAGAGCACAGACCCATCTGGACTGAGAATTTCCCTCAGAGTGGGTTCATAGTGTGCATGGCATAGGTGGATGAAATTAGGTAGCACGTTGACTTCTGGAAGGTAATAGAGGGGCATGTTGGATTGCCAAATCCCTAGAACATCAGTGTTATTCATGTGATTGTGTTTGAATTGGCCCACAGCTTCGAGGTGAGAAGTAAGGCCCATCATATCTCTGATCTGAAAGTCTCTTTCTGCTAATGGTAGCCACTCTAAGTCCATATGTGTAGCATTTAAAGGAGCAATGTTCAAGGCTACTGGAGTCTCCATATCTGATAGTGTTGGTATGGATGGCAATGTAGGTGTCAAACAACAATAGGAAGTGGAATTTAAGCTCAGAAGATATTGGCAGTAGTATGAAAACTGACTTTCTTTCCCAAACCAATTTTTGTGTATTCAGTTTATGATGAATAACAAATTTACAACCCTTTGACTGGGTTTTTCACACAATTTTGCCAAATCATAGGCTCTGTAGGAAGAACGCCGAGAGGATTTGTATTGAATTTTGCCCAAGGGGGGAAAGTCTGCAAAGGGAAAGGGAAACTGAGGGTTCCCCTTTAAGAAAATTGGTTACAATTAATCGGAACAGGACGCTCAGCTAATTTAACTCAAAGTTTGAGCGATTTGTGGAGTTTGTGAGTGAATATAGACGAACAGAGTGTAGGAATAGCTTGTTTGCAGAGGAGATTAGTTGAAATTTGCAGGTTTGCTGTGAATTACTAGCTCAATAAGAAATGTTGAACAGGGAAGGATTGGTAGGAGTGCTAACGGAGATAAAATGCAAGCACCTTCAGCAAACTTTGAACAGAGAAGAGAAAAACCAGGCCTTTCGAGTGAAATGTGGATAAATACCTTTTTACAGGGCGCTGAGGACACTTGACAGGTACAGGTCGAGCTATGGAGCGCTGCTGCAGAGCAGAATTGCAGGTTGACAGGCTGTAGAAGCTCTTGGAGTGAAAAATAGCAAAAAAATGCATGCACGTCGTTCACACAACCAAAACAGAAATAAACCAAAAATAGTCATTTTCACGACTTTTAACCAAATTTTGGAAATTTGGCGCTTTTTGGCGCGTTCCTCGGAGGACGTCATCATGACGTATTTTTTGTCGGGTAGTGGGTACGGAAGATGACGTGGCGGGTGACGTAGATGATGATGTCATCATGACATGGTGGCAAGGTGATGACGTCAGCGGGTG